>JABUQX010066554.1:25000-35000 GCA_015478945.1 Trachelipus rathkii | reverse complement strand
TCAAGCAAGATAAACTGGATACATTATATAAATTTTTTGAGGAAACTATCTGGCCAAGAGTTTTTTGACTTCCTGGATAAATTATTACTGTTGAAATAGCCAAAGAGTAATAATCATTTTTTATACTCAGTTTCTCCGAGCCATCATAAGTGAAGTCAGGATATTTTGTGCATCAGTATATTTAAAATATCATTATCTAACTCTTTAAAGTCAGATAATTTTGCTTTACTAATTAGACCCTTAATTTCCTTTTCTGTACATATAGCCACGCTTGTAATGACTGTGTTTATTAATTTTGTTACAGTGACCCGTTTAGACCTTTCATTCAAAAGTTATATTTTAACCTAAATTATACTGGGAACAAATATTTTTATGTTTTTAATGTTTCCATGCCTAATTTTGAGTTCCATGGTTTATAAGTTTGTCTATAAACTATGTAAAAATAGTTTGACTCTACTCCTGATTGGAAGACCTATATTTTTGGGTCAAACAATCCATTTATGGAAGATATAATGTATCTCAAAATATTTGCTTTATCGTCCATTTAATTATTTTTATTATAAGTTGAATCAAATTAAATGTACCAAACCACCCCAAAAAGCTTTGTCATGTGGTTACTTACAGCTCCATTTACATTATTATGGTGTTTTAACTCACAGTTCATTTAGCAACTGCAATTCTGGCAAACTAACTATTCAATTGTTGCAAATTAATAGTTTATGAGTATTAAAAGTGACGTGTGATTTATGATAATCAAGAGGAATGTAACTTTCAAAGGAGGATGAATAACCTAAGTTGTTCATATGAGACAAGTTTAACAAAGAACTTTCGAAGTTCAAATTCAAACTGATCATATGTCCATGTAGTGTTAGGAATATATATAATACTATCATGAGAATCGAAATGATACATCTATATATATAAATATAATATATATATATATATATATTATATATATATATATAATACTATATGAGAATCGAAAGGCTACATCTCATTGCCGAAGGAAATGCATTAATTATGCTAATAATATAGTAAATATATTATTTAATATATATATATTATTTATATATTATATATATATTTATATATATATATTATATATATATAAACATAATATATATGTATATTATATATGTATATAATATTATATATATATATATATATATATATATATATTTATATATATATATATATATATATATATTATATAATTATATATATATATTATATATTATATAATATATACCGTATATATATATAATTACATATATTAATATAATATAAAATATCTATATATTATATATATATAATATATATATAATATTATATATATATATATATATATATATTAATATAATTTATATATATCTATAATATTATTATTATTATATATTAAATTAACTATTTACACGTGACTCCGCAGGGATTTGAACCTACGCATGTTGCGAAAGAGAGCGATGGGTAATTTGTTCAAGTTCGCAAGAAATGCTCTTTATGTTCAGCAATGCGAATAGATAAACTATGAGTAGTCTTTCCTATGTAGGTGGCAGTGATATACAAATACAAGTGCGGTGATTATGATGACACCAACAATACATAGAAAAGACTACTCGCATGTAGTCTTTCTTTTCGCATGGCTGAGCAAAGGTTGTTGGACGTGGATGGCTTAGTGGATAAAGCTCCCGGTTACTGTTAACTCAGCAACGCGGAGGTCCAGTGTTCGAATCCCGCTGATGAAGAGTAAAATCTTCTGTGACTCATTCATTTAACTATTGGAAAATTTTCACTATCTCCAATATTCTGCAATCAACTCTCATTCTCTTCAGAAAATTCATCCTATACAGGATTTAAATTTTCATATTTTGGGCTTTGAAATAGTGACCGACCACCATTCTTTAGAATCCTTATATATTTTATACCGAGTTCCAAAGATGAATGAAAATTTATATTCAGAAAATATTTTAATATCAAAGTAGAATTTTGTCTTTTACTGGTATCTTTAACCATAATAATTTACATTTATTTATTTATTTATTTATTTATTTATTTATTTATTTATAAATAACTTTCATGTATATTTTTTTAAGTATTATTTATTTCTATTTCTGAAATATTATTCATTGCCTTGATAATAGGTAGAAGTAAAAATCATTCGAAGCTAGTCGGCAAGAGAGTAAGAAGTTTATATTTGTTCTAGTTATTTTAGCCTTTATATATATACATATATATATATATATATATATATATTATATTATATATATATACATATATATATTATCTATTATTATATATATAATATATACTATTATTATATTATAGTAAATATATATATATATATATATATATATATATTATATATATATATATATATATATATATATATATATATATATATATATATATATATAATATATATATATTATATTACTATATAATATTCATACATATATATATATATATATTATATATATATATATATATAATATATATTATATATTATATTATATCTATAATATATATAATAATATATATATATATATATATATATTAATATATACAGTAATATATATATATATATTATATATATATATATATATAATATATATATATATATATATATATTATTATATACCGGTATTTATATATATTATATATATATATATATTATATATATATATATATATATATATATATATCGTATTATAATATATATATATATATATATATATATATATATATGGGTGTGTGTGCTTCTGTGTGTTTGTGTAGGTTTGTGCGCGTATGTGCGTGCGCGTGTGTGTTTATGTAGGTATGTGCGAGTGTGCGTATTTATTTTTTGGCTTGTCTAGTTGGCACACTATCCGCTTTCATATGCTATTCATTCTACAACTTTCACATCTGTGCACTCTTTCCTTACAGAACTTACAAAGATTCCAGGAGATGGGATAAAGTAGCCCTTCGCCCAGTACATATAATCGCATAATAGAAGAGATGGCAGTCTTTGTTGATGGGAAAATTTTAAGCATGTTCTAACGCTCAAATTTTCTTTTTTAATTTCGGCAGCATTCTCGATTTACATTTTAATTTCAGCTCTTCTTCTCGTTCTCTCTAAACAACTTTTATTATTATTATTATTATTATTATTATTATTATTATTATTATTATTATTATTATTATTATTATTATTATTATTATTATTATTATTATTATTATTATTATTATTTTTATTATTATTATTATTAATTATTATATTATTATTATTATTTTATTTATTCTTCATTATTATTATTTTTATGATTTTATTTAATTATTATTAGTAGGCCTACTTAGTAGCTTAGTCCTATTATTATTATTAATCTATTATTAATTTAAATATTTTATTTTAAATTTATTAAATTTTAAAACTGGAAAGCTAATTTAATTTTAAATTATTTTATTTATTTTTTTTTATCAATATTTTATATTTTTCCTTATTATTATTCATTTAAAATTAAAAATATTATATTTTATTAAGAATTTTATATTATTATAATTTATTATTATTATTATTATTATTATTATTATTTTATTATTATTATTATTATTATTATTATTATTCATTATTATTATTATTATTATTATTTATTTATTATAATTATTATATTTATTATAATTATTTTATTATTATTATTAATTTTTAATTATTATTATTATTATTATTATTATTATTATTATTATTATTATTATTATTATTATTATTATTATTATTATTATTATTATTATTATTATTATTTTTATTATTATATTATTTTATTATCATTATTATTATTATTATTCTATTATTATTATTATTATTATTATTATTATGTTACCTCTTGCTGTCTCTATCCCTAATTTTGAAACAAAGGCGGTTGTTGTCCAAATGTGAGCAACGATTATGCATATCCTCGTGCTACTATCCTGAAGGTGTTCGAACTTTCTGACTCAACCAGACTTCGGATCTCTTCTCAATAAAAGATTATATTTATTTATTCTTCTTCTTTACCACCTAACTGCTAAACATTAAAATATATAGTTTCCATAATATAACACATTCTAGAGTCTTCTACGTTGACTGAAATTATTTAACTTATTGAAAAATCATACAATAAAAAATGTATCCACCATCAATTACTTTTTTCTAGTTCTCTGGATAAAACTTTTGAACTCGTCTATTAATAATTTTTTATTCACAAAAACACATTGAATATTTGGTGAAACTCCCTATCTGTTTCCTCTTCCTTTCTCAATTAAAAATTTTAAACCAAAGACGAATGTTGTGCAAATGTGCACAACGCCTATGTCGATTCGCGTGTTACTAACATGCACATGTTCGGACTTTATTTATTCATTTTATTTTCCTCCTGACTCCTAAAATCTTAGGCAATCTAAACTCTATAATTTAACATTCTCACGCTTTCTCCGTTGTCTGAAATCTTTCAACTTGCCGGCCAATAAATACACTACAATTAATTGTATCCAAAACGAGTGACTTTCTTCTAATTCTCAATATAAAACTGGTGAACTAGTCTTTTAATGACTCATTATTCACAGCATTGTACAGTTGGTGCCACTAACTTATTCGTAACTTTCATTATCTTTGAGATGAGCCGATAGTATTAGCTTCTAAATCTCGACTTATTCTTTTAATCTCTTTTCACCCCTTAACTTTTTCTTAATTAAAATCATTTAGCGGAAATAATTTAAATCTTTTATAAACTGAAAATTTTGCTACGCTTCTCTCTCTCTCTCTCTCTCTCTCTCTCTCTCTCTTCTCTCTCTCTCTTTCTTCTCTCGTCTTTCTCTTTTCTCCTTTTTCTCATCTCTCCCTCTCCTCTCTCTCTCTCTCTCTCTCTCTCTCTCTCTCTCTCTCTCTCTCTCTTCTGTCTCTCTCTCTTGTTCTTTACCTTTCATCCTGATGATATTTAATCACCTTTTTCTTGAATGGAGAATAAGTTTTGATGATGGAATTATTTTCGTCATTAAAGAAAATAATTTTTCTTTTAACGAATTATAAAAAAAGAATCAATCTACGTCAATATATATATATATCATATATATATATATATTATAATATATATAATTATATATATATATAATATAATATATATATATATATAATATATATATATATATATATTAATATATTATATATTTTATATATTATTAACATTATAATATTATATAATTATTATATATAATATATTATTTTATATATATTATATATATATTATAATATATATATTCTACATTATATATAATACAGATACATTTATATACTTTGTATGTACATATGATAGCTATTATACAAATAAATCTATGTATATTATTATATTATATATAATATATATATATATTATATATATATATAGTATATTTTGCTTGCATATGCGTGGCTGTGTATCTACGTATTTAAATTCAAGCTCAACAAAATATATACCAATTTAAAAAGTCGTACAAATTGTAGTGACGAGTGAAGCTATTAAATTAATTGAAATATTTTATTTTGTTGAAAAGTAAATAAACTAATCGTGATTAAAAACTGATTATATATATATATATTTATTATATATTATATATATTTATATATTATATATATTTATATATATATATATATATTATTATATTATATATATATATATAATAATTATTATATATATAATTTTATATATATATTTATATATATTATATATATATATATATATATATATATATATATATATATATATATTATATATATTATATATATATATATATATATATTATATATAATATATTATAACCTTATGAGTTTCATGGCTCAGGTAAATGTGTTGTTTTTAACTTATATATATATATAATATTATATATATAGTATATTATTAATATTATTATATATATATATATATATATTACGGTTATATATATATTAAAGATGATGTATATATAGAGAGAGAAGAGAGAGAGGAGAGAGAGAGAAGAGAGAGGTCCTCGAATGGGCAGAACGAAAATCTAGGTGATTTCTCTGGCAGAAGTCGTGCAATACTTAGTTCAGAGTGAAAATACTAATTTGTTTTAAAAGCTAAATTCCTTCCTTCAAGAATCACAATCATCTTCAAACTCTAGCAAATCAAGCTATTTATATTTCATCCAATCTATTCAGCGTGACATTAAAAACTCCTTTATCTGTAGAAAATGCAATAATCTTTCTGGTTCATTTTTCTCAGACAGTTTCTGATATTTTGCTATAGATATTAACTCCAACTTTGCTTTTTCCTCCTTCTCACCTGTAGTATCCTCCGATGCCATAACTAACATTTTATCTTCTGATAAAACTGAACATTTCGCTCAAACTTTTACTTTAAGCTTGACGATTCCGAAACTATTCTTCTTTTTTCACCCTCTTCAACTCATTAATGCCTAACATCGTAATATCTTCTAAAGATGTTTTACTGTTCTTTCTGATACTAAACTGAGTAGGTCCTGATAATATTCCTCCTGTTTTTCTTAAAATTTGTGCTTCTGATCTTGTTCCAAGCCATGGTAAACTGTTCCGTCTCTGTCTTTCCACTTCGACCTTCTCTTCTTGCTCGAAACGGGAGCCTATATCGTCTGTGCCGAAAAAGGAGGACTCTTCTCTATTGTATAAGTATCGTGCTATCGCTTTAACCTCGGTTCTTTCTAATGTTTTCGGCCATTTCGGGAAATCTTTTGACGGGGCCCTAGACATATCGAAAGCCTTCGATAGAGTCTGAAACAAAGCTTAGATTTCAAAACTTTTCCTCATATGGTATCCATCATTATCCTCTGTAGCTTCTCTCTGATTTACTTTCTGGTCGTTCTATATCAACTGTTGTAGTCGTCCACCGTTCTTCTTTAAAATCTATTAATTGTGGTATTCCTCAAGGTTCTGTCTAATCCCCACCTTAATTTTTTTAACGTTTCATTTTTCGTGAACTGAATTATAAGGATCACATTACTTCTCTTTCTGAGGCACCTACGGAACTCCTTCTCACCACCACAGGTGGATCATCTGGATCTCATTCCCTTCTTTCAGATCAACAGTATGGCTTTCGACGTTCGAAGTCACTGGTGACAATACTTTCCTATATAACTGATTTATGGTTTCTGCCCTTAGGACTATGGGAGTTTGCGTGGTGGCGCTTAGAATTCCAGCTTTTGACCGGGTATGAGCGTGTACTCTCGAAGTCCTTCTTTTGGGTTTTCCCCTTTATTTGCTTACTCATGTCTAGTTTTTTCGATCGCTCCATATCAGCACTGTTGATGGAGCGTACTTTTCTCCTTTCATGTTTAATTGTGGTGTTCCTTTCAAGGTTCTGTTTTATCTCCAACTTTATTCCTACTTTTCATCACGATCTCTCTCAGCTGTACTTCTATATCTGTTCAATTTTAGCCGATGACTCACTCTCATTTTCTACTTATTTCAAATCTGCTTCCTCTTTTTGCACTCTATGAGTCTCTCGTCTTCTGCTTTCTGATTCTATTCTTGCGGAACTTGGATGGGATTTCCCGGTGGGGTAACCGCAACCTTGTGAATTTCAACTCTTTAAAACTCAACTTTTTATATCTTCCCTCTCAAACACCTCCGAAATTTCTATGTTTTATTTGGACGGCTCTAAGTCTCAACTTGATAACATAAACATTCTTGGTCTAAAACATAAACAGAAAATTGTCTTGGAACATATATTATCAATGTTGCAGAGTGGCGCTCAAAGAAGCTGGGGTTTATTCACAGTTGCGAGGAATTTTTTTTCCTCTGAACAGTTACTCCAGTTATTTAAGAGTCTTATTGGGGGGCTTCGGCTCCACCATTCTATTGGATAGGGTTGAGTCTAAGCTAAGAGACTAATAACTGTCTCCGTCTTTCAACTCCTTGACATCTATTCTGGCGTGGTAGGTGACGTTGGGGCTTCTTTCTCTCTTTCTATAGGACTATAATGTGGCAAGTGCTCGGGGAGCGACATCTCGCATTCACACCTTGGCGTCGCCCTGGTATCACAAGGGTGCCTTGCTCTCGCATGAGTGTTGCGTGAGTATTGAAAATCCCAGACTTGTTCGTCGTGGTGCCTCTTTCTTTCCAGCTTAACTTCTGTTTGTGGAATACTTTGCCTCCTTTTATTTTCCCCGCAATATTTAATCTTCCCCTATTTAAATGCCCCGGTCTGGCTCACCTGGAGATTTGGTTAAGCTGGGGTTTGGGTGGGTTTTCTATGTTTTATCTCCCTCCCCTCCTTGAAAAGGGCTGTGCCCGTGAGTGGTGGTTGACTGTAAAAAAAAAAAAAGGTGCCGCTCCGCATAAGGGCATTTTTCGGCTTTATGTAGAGTATGAATCACATATTGTGGGTGGTTTCATACACACTTCTCTCCTTAATAACGTCAAAGGGCTCTTCAACTTTTAACTCTTCTACTCTCACGAACTCTCTCCAATTTCTTTATAACCGTCTAACTGTAACTGTTATAGCCTCCTACTCTCACGAACTCTCTCCAATTTCTTTATAACCGTCTAACTGTAACTGTTATAGCCTCCTACTCTCACGAACTCTCTCCAATTTCTTTATAACCGTCTAACTGTAACTGTTATAGCCTCCTACTCTCCCAAACTCTCTCCAATTTCTTTATAACAGTCTAACTGTAACTGTTATAGCCTCCTACTCTCACGAACTCTCTCCAATTTCTTTATAACCGTCTAACTGTAACTGTTATAGCCTCCTACTCTCACGAACTCTCTCCAATTTCTTTATAACCGTCTAACTGTAACTGTTATAGCCTCCTACTCTCACGAACTCTCTCCAATTTCTTTATAACCGTCTAACTGTAACTGTTATAGCCTCCTACTCTCACGAACTCTCTCCAATTTCTTTATAACCGTCTAACTGTAACTGTTATAGCCTCCTACTCTCACGAACTCTCTCCAATTTCTTTATAACCGTCTAACTGTAACTGTTATAGCCTCCTACTCTCACGAACTCTCTCCAATTTCTTTATAACCGTCTAACTGTAACTGTTATAGCCTCCTACTCTCACGAACTCTCTCCAATTTCTTTATAACCGTCTAACTGTAACTGTTATAGCCTCCTACTCTCACGAACTCTCTCCAATTTCTTTATAACCGTCTAACTGTATGTTATAGCCATCTAACTATTACATTGAACACTGCCATTATGAAATCTTTAGTTGAGTAGCTCCTCCTTTGAGGAGAGGAGAGCTAGTGCTACTCGTCTTTTCACACTTTTTCTTGTGTATCTTGGTAAATATGAAAATTACTGATGCAGGTAGCTATTGTTGAAGATACATATGTTACTTACAATATTTTATAAATCGAATCTTTTTGATGATTTATTGTTTGAGATATGATCAAGTTTGTTAAAAATTTAAAATTTTGCAAGTCCACTTTTGAAACCTCAATCATGTCAAAATTGGTGTAATTAATTCTTATATCTGTAAATACTTTGTAAAGGAAGGTAAATAAAGGTTGTGTTGGGTTACATTGTAATTTGTTTTTTTCCAATGAATTTACTGCAATTATTACACTTGTCAGAAAGTCGACGTACAATGTGTTTGTTTGTGTAGGGAGTTTTTGTGCCAAATAATGTAAATTAGTCAAATTAGTTATTAATTTTGGAAAATAAATTCATAAAGGACATTTTTTAACGGTTACTTAAATGCTCAACTGAGTCACTTTGTGAAATCTATTTTTTCCATCATGCTCTGCTACCAATTATTTCACCCGATGCAAAGCTTCCATTGTGTGAAGGGTGAATATTGTGACACAGGATTATTATGTAATTCCGAGGTTGTAGCAGATGTAGATTTGATCAACACAGGAATATGTAGGGGAAGGATATGTCTTTCAGCATTAAATAGTTAGTTTTGAGCTCAGCGTACAAGAAATTTTCTGGCAGGAAGAAAACATTCAATATTCTCACAAAGAACACCAACTTATTATTATTATTATTATTATTATTATTATTATTATTAT
>JABUQX010066554.1:15000-22500 GCA_015478945.1 Trachelipus rathkii | reverse complement strand
ATATATTATATATATATTATATATTAATATATATATATATAATATATATATATATATATATATAATATATTATATTATATATATATATATAATTATAATATATATATATTATATATACTATGAGTGGGCACATAAACGGCCATCTACGAAAAAAGGAATTAATAATAAAGATTAACCAGACCTACGTAAGTACTGTCAGGTCTAACTGCCAATGTAAGTATAGTAATAGGACAATATAGGACATTTACTACGGTTTGTAATTAACAAGAGGGAGATTTTAAAGTCTTAATGTTCGAAATGTTTCCGTTCAAGAACAAAGCAAAGTTTGCACGTTTCAAGTTGGTGTGGAAACATTTCTGCATACACATTGTGGGATGTTGGAAATCTCTTTGACGTATGTTGTTTTTCAATGTGTCCATTGTTCTAATTGCTGTTGGTAGATCTCTAGATTTTAGAAACCCATAGAAACAAAGGAATGGTCACATGGTTGAGAGGTCGGAGAGGGAGCCCACAAACCTTGCTGATGGTCCTTTCTCTGTAAAACGTATGTATGGTAGCTCAATGAAAGATTCGACTAAATGACATGGTCGCTCATTCTTGCTGGAATAGGCATAAACGCTTTTCGTTTGGAGTTTACACTGTGAGAGAAATACTATAGACCTGTGTAAACATTGGTATTGCAGTTTTAATTGAAGAAATATTGGACGATTATTGACCGTGTGGCTTTCTGTAGCCCTGTCGACAGTTTAGGGAAATTAAGTAACCGAAGATTGGAGAAAAGCTTCATTCATTTGAAAAGAGAGAAAACGGATCAACTTCCCCGCACATTCTTAGCAACCAGTTAGATGTAAGTTTTACGTTACACTTATCCGCTTTCTTTTATTCATGAACAACTCATCACGGTAAGGTTTTCATTTTTTAAGCCCATGAAGGATGCGTTTGACATGATTGACTGCATGATATCCATTGTTGTGATAACCGTCGTGTACGGTCGTAGGTAGTATAAATATTTTATTGATAATCATTTTTTCGTAGATGGGGCTGGTTTTATGTGCGTACTCATATATATATAATATTATATATATTATATAATATATATTATTATATATATACTTATAATATAATATATAGTATATATATATATATTATATTTATTATTATATATATATATCTACTTATATACCAAAGATATATATATAGAGTACTCTAATTTTTTATTATTTCTTTATTAAAATGACTTGAACAAAATTGATGAATTTACTTATTATGAAGATATTTAGATGAAATATACTTATCATGTAATTAGGTAATATATAGGATTTAATTTTAATTTTAGAAATAAAGGTGGATTAAAGAATAAAACACACAAAAACATGAATTTTTTAAAAAAAAAATACGTAAAAAAATAGTTGATTTAAATAATTTGATTTTTTTTGTGCACTCCTGCTCTAGAATCTAGACCTGGGATAAATAAAACTGTAAACAGAGTATTATTATTATTATTATTATTATTATTATTATTATTTATTATTATTATTATTATTTTAATTATTATTATTATTATTATTATTATTATTATTATTATTATATTATTATTATATTTATATTAATTATTAATTATTATTATTATAATTATTAAAGAAATGAATTAAAATGAAAACTACTACAAAAAAATAATAACTACTACTGTTTTAAGCAAAAAAAATTTTTAAAAATTTTTAAGACGGGAGATTTCATATTTCTTACTTAAAATAGCTTATTTGAATTTTAATGTTGTGGTCGTAGGAAATAAGTTGTCTCTATGTTTGTTGGAGTTAAAGTCATTTCTTATCCTCAACACTTACCACGCTTTCTGAATAAAGCTTTTTAAACTTGAAAGACTGTAGATTGTATAGTATAATCCTTTTTAAATGTAATAATTTTATTGTTTCGCTATCAAATTTTGTCCTTAAGAATAGAGCTCACAGTATGGATATGAACAAGATGTTTTGATATTCTAGAGAGACTCATTGTTAATCAGACAAGTTTTAAGTAGAATATGTAAAGTGTGGCTGAAGTCGAAAAGTTCGGCCGGAATTCCGGCCGGAACTTTTTCCAGGTTCCGGAATTCCGGTTCCGGCCCGAACCAAAAATTCTGGTTCCGGAACCTCCTTAATATATATAATATATATATATATATATAATATATTATATATTTATATATATATATATATTTAATATATAATAATTATTATATATATATATATATATAATATATATTATATAGTATATATATACATTTATTATATATAGGTTATTTATTATATTATATATATTATATATATATAATATATATTATTATTATATATTAATATATATATATTATATATATATAATATATATATATATATTATTTATATATATATATAATATATATATATTATATTATTATTATATATATATATATATATATATATATATATATATATATATATTAATATATATATAATGTGAACGCTGTGGCGTAGAGGTTGAGTCGCCGCCTCTCATACGAAAGGACGCTGGTTAAAATTATAAAGTAGCGTTGGGAGTTTTTATTACCTGGGGGAAGAATGTAACACTGATTGCGGAAACATGTTGTGGTGGTGGGGTGGCGGTGGCTGCTGGTTTGGATAGCTGGCATTAAATGTTTGGATTTCCGCGTGGTCCCCCCGTGTTACCTTCTGAAAAGGGGATAAGCTAGTCATTTTAAAGTTAAAAGGGTAGTTTATATATATATATATATATATATATATAGTATATATATATATATATTATATATATATTATTATATATATATATATGTATAAGTATATATAATATATTTTTATTATATATATATGGATTTTATATATTTTAAACGGAGCTTCGTTCGTATGTACGTATAGCTGAAATGAAATGCGTGACGTCATACTGTGACGTGGGTTTGCGTAACTGACGTATCTCTTACGTCACACTGCGTATGTTAAGTATATGTGGGATATATATATATATATATATATATATATATATATATATATATATATATATATATATATATTATATATATATATTTTTTTATATATTTTTTTATATATCATTATTCGTCATGTTGGAATAGTATTTTGGAATCTGACAATATATGCAAAAAAGCGTTATGAAACTGGCAACCTGACAAACAAGGGAATAGACTATGCCAAATAATATTTTTTTCATTTTTAAGTTTTGTTTAAGTGTACATGTCTTTTGAAGACTAATAATTATAATGTATATTTTAATGATTAAAGTGCTTTTTTTTGGCTTTTTTTGCAATCTAACAATTTAAGCTTGGAACAAAAAAGTTTTATACAATCTGCTATTTCATGTGATGGTTTACTAAACAACGAGAGAAAGTTAACTTTTATTGTAGGTGATGGAAATCATATTTTTTTCGCGAAAAAAATTTTCGTTCCTGAAGGAAGAGTGAATGATTTTCAATTTTGTAAGAGCCTGAAAAATTTCAAACTTATTGAGGTAATAATTTAAACTATATATATATAGTATATATACTATTATTATATATATTATATTATATATATATATTATATATATATATATATATAATATATATATTATATATATATTAATATATATATATATAATATATATATATGCAAACTACATAACTACATAAAGGATATCTCTTGTTCGGCAGTAAAACAGTTTTAGTAAAGTTAGGGCTAAGTTTTTTACAGCATGTGAGGAGTCAGTAAAGTTTAGGTTACTTTTACGGAACTGAGTCAACGAGCCCCCTAAAATGGAGTATTTACCCTTTTAGGGGGTTCGAGGATTGGGAGAAAGGGGTGGGACGTTTAATACCCCGGAGGGATGGTCGGGGAACACGGACACCACAAAGACAAAGCGGGGGTTCCGGAGACCATCTCCGGAGGGGGGATTAGTCCCGTAGTCCATAGAGGCCAGAACCGACTCTGAACATCGGGGGCGGACACCCGTGGGTATTTCATTAGTGATATACCCCAAAAAACGAATAAATCCCAAAAAATGAGTTTTTGGGACATTTATTAGCAACAATCTAGTACTCTATAAATCTAAAAACCATTTGGGACATTTGATTTAATATATATAATAGTATATTATATATATATATATATATATTATTATATATATATAATATCTATATATATTATTATATTATATATATTATATATATATATATGTATATATTATATATATATATTATTATATATTAGACGACAAGGTAATTAGCACTTCTCGTCACAGTCAAACGTGACCCATGAAGAGTCTGACGTTGGACTATGACGTCACGCGCTTCAGGTATATCTACATACGAACGAAGCTCCTTTTTGAATGTAAATTCATATAATGATATATACTATTATATTATATATAATATATATATATATATATAAAATATATATATATATATAATATATATATATATATATATATATATATGTGTGTGTGTGTGTGTTTGTGTGTGCAAGTGTGAGTGTGTATGTGTTTACATATCGAAAGGGTTGAAAAACATTCTGCATCAAATTAAATATTATGGGAAAGTATTTTTGAATATTGCATCTAATGCGATCTCTATTCAGTGATTTCCGATTCCATTATTTTAGCGAAAATAAAAATGCGATGAAAAGGAAAAAGGGGATAACTTTTATTCCATTACTGTAATTTACTTTGCAATATTTAATAAATAAATGCTTTTTGAAACTTTTTGTAGGGGGGGAGGGATGGGGGGGGAGGGGGGTGTGAAAGATTTTAACGTCAAAACATCATAAAAACAATTTTTTTTTTTTAAAGAAGATTAAATTATTTTAAAGTGCGCTTAATGCCATTAAAGTTGAGCTTTTAATCCTTCATAATATAAATTCATATTCACTCTTGTGCTTCAAAAATCACGATGCCTATACATAGATACATGCATACATACAATATATATATATATTTATATATATATATATATATATATATATATAATATACATACATATTATTTTATATATTTATTATATATATATATATTATTTTATATATATTTATTATTATAATAATTAATATTATATAATATTATATATATATTATTATATATATATATCTATTATATTTATATATACCTTATATATATTATATATATATATATATATATATATATGTGTGTGTGTGTGTGTGTACAGTATATTTACATGTTAAATTTTGAAGGTGTAAATAAAAATGAAAATGTTTGATATTTATAATAACCTTGGACAACATAATACTTGTACAAAACAAAATAGTAGTAACCTAAATGTGTGTGCGTGTGTGTGTGTATGCAGGTGTGTGTTTTTGTGTGTTTTTTTTTTAAGTTCGAACACGTGGATTTTACCATATTCGAGGAGGGATCTTTTCTAGAAAGTTTATTCCTAAGATCCGCATGAGGGGATTAAAACCTCGTCTCCAAACTTGTAAGACAAAATTATTCTACCGTTAAGCCACGGCAGCTGCTTTAAATAATTCTCAGAATATTTATACCATTAGTAATTTTAAAGTTGGTCTCTCATTAGCATTGAATATTGTGATATGTAATTCTGATCAGTAAAATTCCATTGTTTTCTTGACAGGCTCTTCTATAGGGAGCCTAGTTTAAGTTTAGTAGGGCGCATAATAATAAGCTTGAGCCCCCTTTCTAGATGTGAACTGTACTCCATACAGGGGAAGGTTGAGACCTTGGCTAGAATCTTCCATGTGATCTCTTGCTTACTCTCTAAGAAATCACTTTTTGCTAGTTGGGATTCAGAATTCCTTTTGAAAATATCTAGTGTTTTTAGTGTGAATTCATGTCGTGAGCTGTTGTTATGTAGTTCAGACTACATTTTATAATGTTAAAAACATTATGTGGTGCACTATATCTAAAAATTTGTGTTAACCCATTCGGACTCTTTAAGCTGTATTTGTTGGTGGGGTGACATTTGGAAATCACAAACGGGGTTTTAGGTCACTCAGTAAAAAATAAATATTAGGAGCTTTACTTTTGATGCAATGTTGGTGACAAAATAAAAATTGAGAACATTACTTTCTCAGCGCCACTTTTGAAATTTTCTCATATGTTAGTCGAAAGGTTCCTTGTACTTGGGGTTTGCCATTTTAGTAAGTTTCTGCTAACTAAAGGTTCCCTTTAAATATTCAATTTGAATTACAAGCATTTCAGACAACAGTTCTAAATCAAAGCAAGTTGTGTCATACTCTAATTTAATATTATTGACTGTGTGAATGCTTTCAGAAAATGACATACATAATGATAATATGATGTAAAAAAGTAGAGAAAGATGATGATGATGATGATGATGATGATGATGATGATGATGATGATGATGATGATGATGATGATGATGATGATAATGATAATGATGATGATGATAACTTGATTTAACCTTTGCAGCTAGGTTTAGTATTCTGAAAGACAAGATCTCAAAGACATTATCTGACACTTGAACTTTTCAAATAGTTAGCAGAGCTTATTTGAACTTATAGGCTTCAAGTTGAAAGGATGGAATGTTCCCCTGAAAATGTTTTGCACTTAGAGATAGATATAGCGATTAAAAGAATTTCTTTTCTTTTGAATTAAAGCTTGAAAGTATCTGCAGAAACTTCTTAAGAAATCATGCTGTAAGTTAGGCAATACAGTGAAAACCATGAAAATCATGAAAAATCTTCCTAGATTTTGAGATATAATAGGTGTTTAAAAATCTACTTCTTCAAAATCTACTTCTACTATATATAGTATATATATATATATATATATATATATATATATATATATACAGAGATACAGTGAGTTTGTATTTGGTATGTTTATATATTATATATATATAGTATATATATATATATATATATATATATATAGCTTCGAGCAGGTGAATTTGGGCAGTAAAATTCGTGGAGTGAATGGGGACTAAATATAAAAAGAAAAAAATAATAATTTTTTCGCTCATTTAATAGCCACGTGGTAGCAATCTGGCTGAAGCTGATTTTTTATTTATATTATCTTTAATTTTAAGTTTTTATATTTAAAAATATATATAATATATTAGGGGAGGAAATTTTCTTAAGTAGAATTTCACTTTTGAAAAATGTTTTTTTTTTTTTTAACTTTGTTATAAATGAAAAGTTGTTGATGGATTTTGAATTATTTTTTCTTGTATATACAGTTAATATGTTAGCTTTTAAACCAATGTATAAATCTTTACTTGGGCCATTAGCAGGTTAAATCACCGGTCCTACCTGTCGCTATTCACCCCACATAAAATCATGATAAGGTGAATAGGAAACACCATTGATATTCTTAGCTTATAAGTGTATTATTATTTATTATTGATATTTTTATTACCTATAGCTAATTTTAATATAATAAACAGTTACCTATATTAAGGAAAAATTAAAATAAAAAATTAAATTTATACCCAAAATAAGAATTCCAAGAAGTGTCCCTATTTACCCCCTG
>JABUQX010066554.1:0-2500 GCA_015478945.1 Trachelipus rathkii | reverse complement strand
ATCCATTTGGAAAACGAAAAACAGCGGTAAATCACATAGACCTGTAAACTACAGCAATGGTCACATATACGACGTGATGCTGTCTGAAAGAGGACGAGTGCGACGAACATTAAAGTCGCTGTGATGTATCTGCCAACCATCTGTCGCGTATATAATATATAACTAGATATATATAATATAATATACCTATAAATTAAGTATATATATATAATACTAACTATATATATATAATATATAGTATATAATATATACTATATATAGTGATATATATATATATATATTCATATATGATAATATATATATATATATATATACTATATATATATTATATATATAATAGTATAGTATATATTATATAATATATAAATATAATATACTTATTAATATATATATATATACTATATATATTACTCATACTAACCTATATATAGTATATACACCAATCATATATAATATATGTGGTGTGTGATGTATGTCGAGGATGTCTTTGTGTGCTGTGTGAGGGTGTGTGTATTTTTGTGTGCGTGTGTGTGCTTGGAAAGAGCATTAGTGAACATACGAACTTTTCTTTATAAGATATTAATAAAAATTTATTTAAGCTGCGGAAAAAAATACAATACCCATAAACATTGTATATTAAATACAAATTTGAGAATTTCTCTTGTTCGAACACCATTTTTCTCCTATCCTATCCAATGACCTATGACCAAGATTCAAAAGAAAAAAAAAAAACTTTCTTAAGCCCAATTCCTCAACAGCAGCGGCTACTAAAAGCTCTTCTTTCCTTCCATCCTTCCAACACGACAAAATAAAATACTTCCACGCGACAAAATTCGTCAAGAAGCGTCACAAAACTGTGAAAAAAAAGGGGCAATAATTTCGTTGATTTCGTTCAAGTTTCGGAAAAGGAGTCTAAAATGATAGTAAAATGTTGTGAAAACTTTTTCTTCGTTCTTTCCCACCAAACTTAAGTCATGTTTTTACATTATCTAAATATCCAGAATTACCATAAATTTTACATTAATATAGGTGGGTGAGCGGAGAGGAGGGAGAGGTGAGGGTGATATAAGATCGGAGGAAGAATGGCAGCCACATCGAAAATACAGGTGAAGGATCATAAAACCTGGGGTCTTCCCGCCCATTCTGCTAAAAGTCAATGATCCTTGAAACATAACACCAAAATTTAAAATCGCTTCTTACAACCAGACGCGTACAGGAAGTGCAAGCAAACAAACATCAAGACCAAGAGAGGTGTCACAAAACACCTTCTAAACATCTATCAAGCCTCCAGGAACCAAACCATGCTCCACAAACGAACACGCCGCTACTAACACACATCTGTACTTCTAAGGTTAAAGTGGTCCCTCAAACCCCTCCAGACGCACCACACCGCACGCGATAGCAACGCAACACCCAACTCAGACCCAGACAGACACCCACCCAATCCCCCACATCACACCACACACACATCACACAGCACTCCTAACACTCACCACCTATCAATCCAACGAAACAAAGGACAACACCACGAACGCACACTCCAAATCATCCTACACAACTCTCTACACACCTCCATACAACATCCAACAATCAGCACCCATGACACACAGCAACCAACACTAACGTACACACACGACTCAATATCACCCTGAAGTCACAAAAACACAAACTCACGCATCCATACATCCTCACACTCACTCAACGACTACTACATACCTCGTCACTCGACATATACGAACATATGATATATACTCAACGACCACACTCAACCACGCGCCCCTCACCCATCGTCAACAACATCCCCAACCTCACTTATTTAATATCCATCATTAAGATTTTCTATTGTTATAAATAAAACATTAACTTTAAGTTCCTCCAATTTTCTGACAAAAACTTAGTAAGTAATATAGTAGTCCTCGCATCCCTAACGCCCTTCCTTTACAAAGAATCTTAACAAGTATCACCAGACACCAACGCATTACTCACAACAGCTAATCGACCATCCATCCTTCACAACCCAGCAATCACTACATATATGATGTCACTAGAACATCATCTCAACATAGTCACAGAGTAGTAGTAGTGTATTAGTGTAGTCGTGTAGTAGTATGTAGTGTCTTATATTTAATATTAGAGTATCGATACTACCATATACACCAACACTCACATTGCAAGCAGTAGTAGTAGAACATCAAGTATGTAATACATGTATATATTGAAAAATTACAGGAGTGAAATAAAACGTTCAACAGAAACCTAAAGCCTCTTTCACACTGAAACAACAACAGCAAGAAACTTTTTTCCCCTATTGTTGCCTGATGTTCCAGACATTGTTAAACAAGCAACAACTTATAGGAACAATTTTTGTACACTGAAGAAACAAAATCAGTGAAACATTTGAGTTTTGTTTCTGTTTCAAGGTATCATTTAGGTAACTAGAAATCTACACCTAACTACAGCAGTGTGCTTGTTGCTGTATATAGTGAGCAATAACAAATGA
>JABUQX010066553.1:25000-32569 GCA_015478945.1 Trachelipus rathkii | reverse complement strand
ATAGCTGGTTAGCGTTATATATACATATATTATTATTATTGCTACATAGTTATATATATTATTACCTTTATATATATATATATATGTTATATTATATATATATATATTATTATTATTATTGTTATTATATATATATTATATATATACAAAATATTATTATATTATTAATATTATATTGTTAGCTACATATGTTAACTCATCAAAGGGTTATTACATATATATATATATTATATTGTTATATGAGCAGCATTATACATACTATATACATATACATATTTCATATATATTATTACTGGTTACATAAGGCTGTTGCTATTATTATTGCTGCTAAGAGCATATGGTTAAGAAGAAGAGCAGCATATGAAGAAGATATTATATTATATATTGTTGCTGGCCTCATATATTACTATTATATATATATATATACATATTGTTGTTATTATTATTATTATTATTATTACATATTATTATTATATTACATATTATATATATATATATATATATATATATATTATATATATTATTATTTATTATATATGTATATTATATATTATAAATAGATATATATATATATATATATATATATATATATATTATTATTATATATATTATATATTGTTATACATATTATTACATATATATAAAAGTGTTATTATTATATTGTTATTTGCTATATTATATATTATAAACATATATATATACATATATATTATTATTATTATTATTATTATTATTATAGCATATATATATATATATATATATATATATTTTTATATACATACATATATTATATACATATTATATATAAATATATATATATATTAAGCATATATATATATATATTATTGTTGTTATATATATATATTATTATATATTATATATTATGTTATTATTATTATATATATGTATATATATATTAAGTATATATATATTATATATATATATATATATTATATACATATATATATACATATAAGTTATATATTATATATATTATTATTATTATATACATATATATATATTTGCTATTATTGTTATGTTATATATATATATTATTTCATACATATATATATATATATATATATATATTATTATTATATTATATATATATAAATATATATATATATATATATTATATTATTATATATTATATATATATACATACATATATTATATTATTATTTTTATATATATATATATATATTATTATTAGTTGTGCTATATATATAAATATATATATATATATATATATATATATATATTACATATTATATATTTATATATATACATATACATACATATATATACGTATTATTGTTATGTATATAGCATATTATTATTATATGCATATATTACATATATATATATTATATATATATATTATTATTATTATATACATATATATATTATTATTATTAGAGTTATTATATATATATATTATAATATATATTATTATTATGAAAGTTGTTGTTATTATTATTATTACATATATACATGCATATATATTATATATGTATATATATATGTTATTGGTTGGTTTATATATATATATATTAGTTATATATATATATATATATATATATATATATATATATATATAAACATATTATTATTATTATTACATATACATATATATATATATATATAGCATATATTATAGATATATATTATTATTATTATTATTACATATGATAGTTATATTATTGTTGTTATATTATTATTGTTGTTATTATTGCTAATATATTATACATATATATATTGAAGAGAGCATATATATATTAGTTACATATTATATTATTACATATATTATATATATTATATTATTATATATTACATATATGCTACATTACATATTAGTTATTGGCGATACAGATATTATATATTGATACATTATTAAGGTTGGTTATTGTTATATTGTTGTTGTTATTATGTTATATACATATATATTATTATTATATATATTATATTATTGGGTTATATATATATATATATATATATATATATATATATTTATATATATATATTATATTATAAAAAAGATGATAGTATATATATATATATATATATGTTGTTATATTTAAAAATATATATATATATATATATATATATATATATATATATATATATATATATATATATATATATATATATATATATATATATATATATATATATTTTTTTAATTTTCATTAATTCAAAACCAATTAAACATGATTTATTTAAGCAAAAATGATAAATGCATAAATGAAAAAAAAGCATTATAAATTTTAAACATATAGAATAAAAATATATTATCTTTAATTGTAAAGTTTTCCCATTTTTAGTAAAAAGATAAAGAGGGAATTAAGATATAAAAACTAATCCGGTAAAATTCAAATAAAAAAAACAATAATAATAATAATAATAAAAAACAAAAGAAAAAAAACCAATTCATTCAACTTGTCGAAGCGACAGTAAAAATTAATTTAAACTTTCTAAAACGTTCAACAAGTTAAAAATATATTTAGATACAAGAAATATGTAATGAAAAGTGTGCTTAAGTGTGAATGTTTGTGTTTTGTGTGTTGCGTGTGTGTGTTGTGTGTTTTGTGTGTTATGTGTGTTCTGTGTGTGTTGTGTGTATTGTGTCTTTGAGTTTGAAAGAGGTATTTAGTATTTATTTCGAATATAAAGGTATTGAATAATAATTCCATTTCCCTTAATTCTTTCAAATCAATGTATTTTTTATTTTTCTTATTGTTAAAATATTCCAAATGCCTTTCTTATTGAATAATAATAAATAATAAATAATAAATAATAAATAATAAATAATAATAAATAATAAATAATAAATAATAAATAATAAGTAATAAATAATAAATAATAAATAATAAATAATAATAATAAATAATAAATAATAAATAATAAATAATAAATAATAAATAATAAATAATAAATAATAAATAATAAATAATAAATAATAAATAATAAATAATAAATAATAAATAATAAATAATATATAATAAATAATAAATAATAAATAATAAATAATAAATAATAAATAATAAATAATAAATAATAAATAATAAATAATAAATAATAAATAATAAATAATAAATAATAAATAATAAATAATACATAATAAATAATAAATAATAAATAATAAATAATAAATAATAAATAATAAAATAATAAATAATAAATAAATAATAAATAATAAATAATAAATAATAAATAATAAATAATAAATAATGAATAATGAATAATGAATAATGAATAATGAATAATGAATAATGAATAATGAATAATAAATAATAAATAATAAATAATAAATAATAAATAATAAATAATAAATAATAAATAATAAATAGTAAATAGTAAATAGTAAATAGTAAATAATAAACAATAAATAATAAATAATAAATAATAAATAATAAATAATAAATAATAAATAATAAATAATAAATATTAAATATTAAATATTAATATTAAATATTAAATAATAAATAATAAATAATAAATAATAAATAATAAATAATAAATAATAAATAATAAATAAATAATAAATAATAATAAATAATAAATAATAAATAATAAATAAATAAATAATAAATAATAAATAATAACAAAAAAAAAAAAAAAAAAAAAAAAAAAAAAAAAAAAAAAAATAAAAAAAAAAAAAAAATAAAAAAAAAAAATAAAAAAATAAATAAAAATAAAAAATAATAAATAATAAATAATAAATAATAAATAATAAATAATAAATAATAAATAATAAATAATAAATAATAAATAATAAATACTATAAATAATAAATAATAAATAATAAATAATAATAAATAATAAATAATAAATAATAATAATAAATAATAAATAATAAATAATAATAATAAATAATAAATAATATAAATAATAAATAATAAATAATAAATATTAAATGATAAATATTAAATAATATATACAATTTTTAGAAAAATAAAACACATAATAAATAATAAATAATAAATAATAAATAACAACATAAATAATAAATAATAAATAATAAATAATAAATAATAAATAATAAATAATAAATAATAATAATAAATAATAAATAATAAATAATAAATAATAAATAATAAATAATAAATAATAAATAGTAAATAAATAATAATAAATAATAAATAATAAATAATAAATAATAAATAATAAATAATAATAATAAATAATAAATAATAAATAATAAATAATAAATAATAAATAATAAAACAATAATAAATAATAAATAATAAATAATAAATAATAAATAATAAATAATAAATAATAAATAATAAATAATAAATAATAAATAATAAATAATAAATAATAAATAATTAATAGTAATTAATAATAAATAATAATAAATAATAATAAATAATAAATAACTAAATAACAAATAACAAATAACAAATAACAAATAACAAATAACAAATAACAATAATAAATAACAAATAATAAATAATAAATATTAAATAATAAATAATAAATATTTAATAATAAATTATAATTAGTAATAAATAATTATTAAATAATAAATAATAAATAATAAATAATAAATAATAAATAATAAATAATAAATAATAAATAATAAATAATAAATAATAAATAATAAATAATAAATAATAAATAAATAAATAATAAATAATAAATAATAAATAATAAATAATAAATAACAAATAACAAATAATAAATAAATAATAAATAATAAATAATAAATAATAAATAATAAATAATAAATAATAAATAATAAATAATAAATAATAAATAATAAATAATAAATAATAAATAATAAATAATAAATAATAAATAATAAATAATAACAAAATACAAATAATAATTAAATAATAAATAATAATAAATAATAATAATAAATAATAAATAATAAATAATAAATAATAAATATTAGAAATAAATAATAAATAATAAATAACAAAAAATAAAACATAAATAATAACAATATATAATAATAAATAAATAATAATAGCAATAAATAGTACATTATTATTATTAGCTACTAAATTATAATTAGTAAATAAATAATAAATGATAAATAATAATAATAAATAATAAATAATTAATAATAAATAATAAATAATAATAAAAATAATAATAAATAATTATAATATGTAAATAATAAATAATACAAATAATAAATAATAAATAATAAATAATAAATAATAAATAATAAATAATAAATAATAAATAATAAATAAATAATAAATAATAAATAATAAATAATAAATAATAAATAATAAATAATAAATAATAAATAATAAATAATAAATAAATAATACTAATACTAATACTAATATATATATATATATATATATATATATATATATATATATATATATATATAGTATATATATATATATATATATATATATATATATTAGAAAGAGATATTACAGTTATATATATATATATATATATATATATATATATATATATAATGGTATATATATTTTGTATATATATAAATATATATATATATTTAGTTAGTTATATAGAGATATATATATATATATATATATATATATATATATATATATATATATATATATATATATATATATATATATGTATAAATATACTATATATATATATATATATATATATATATATATAGTATATATATATATATATATATATATATATATATATATATATATATATATATATATATATATATATATATATATATATAATCTTAACCTTTGCTAATCTAAAATCAGAACATAATTTAATTATACAATAATGATAAATGCAGAAATAAGAAGCATTATAAATTTTAAATATATAGAATAAAAATATATTTTCTTTAATTGGAAAGTTTTAATTTTTTAATAAAAAGAAAAAGAAAGAAAAAAGGTATAAAAACTAACCCGGTAAAATTCAAATAAAAAAAAGAAAGAAAAAAAAAAACAATTCAAACAACTTGTCGAAGCGACAGTAGAAAATATTATAAACATTCTAAAACATTCAACAAGTGGGATGCATATTTCGATACAAGAAAAATGTATTGAAAAGTGTGTGTAGGTGTGAATGTGTATTGTGCGTGTTGTGTGTGTGTTGTGTGTGTTGTGTGTTTGAGAGAGACAGAGGTATTTAGCATTTATTTCGATTATAAAGATATTGAATAATAGTTCTATTACCCTTAATTTCCTAAAAAAAAAAATGTATTTTATATTTTTAAAATGTACCTGAATCACTTTTCTTTCTAAATAATAATAATAATAATAATAATAATAATAATAATAATAATAATAATAATAATAATAATAATAATAATAATAATAATAATAATAATAATAATAATAATAATAATAATAATAATAATAATAATAATAAAAATATATTAACATTTAAAATAATATTAATGATGTAAGGGAATAGAAATTGGCAAAGCTGTTAGAATGATTAATAACTCTCCGCTAAACTAAGAGTGTGAAATGAGGCGAACGTTATGTAATAACGTCCCCATTCATCTCACTAATTGATGCTCCTGTTGCTTGCTTCTTAGTGTATTCTTTGGGTTGCATCTTAGAGCCCCAAATTTTTTAACTTCTTAAGAACTTCTGTGATTGGTTTACTTGTTTCCCATCTGGAAAGTTAAGTTCCCTCGTGGCTAGAATCTTAGTGACGGCTGTAGCTTACCTCTTTTTTCACCCTTTGGTTCATTTAGAAGTGTTCCCTTTGGAAAGCTACCTAATGTTCCAATGTGGTTCGCCTCATCTATCTTCGGTGTGCTTCTTTACCATATACTGTCCAGAATGGAGAGTACTAACATAATGAACAAGTATGTATAAAATGAGGAAGATAAACGATATATCGGGTTTCTGTGCAAAATAAAGGAGACACAATGAATATTATTCTTTTATTATACTGTACCCTTTTCTCTACATTACAATTTATGGCATGCCAACGAAATGTTCGATTGCTTCAGGGAAAAATCTGCTCAATTTCTCAGTTAATACTACAACATTAATGAATTCTCCTCAGATTTTTCTCAATAAGTTCTTCTTTTCTAAAACTAGTCTCCTTTTTAAGGTGTCTGATAAACTCTGTTGATTATGGCTGTGGAATATTACTAAAAATTTCAACTGTAGTTTCTACTAAATGATTTCTAATGTTTTGAATATCCAAACCTGATTGTAACTACTTTGATAGGGTTGGTAAAGGGATTTCTCAGGGTGTGTAAAAGGAGGGGTTTGAAAGTAATTGCTGATAAGAATTAGATAGTGATTGTAGTGGGTGAGAAGAGTCTGAGATGTGAAGTCATCTTGGATGATGAGCAAATGGTGCAAATATTTGTATTTTAATGTTTAGGATATATATTTGATGAGAAAGTAAGGGATGATGCATAGGGTAGTAGGAAGTTTGTGAATGGCAGGAAGGCGGCTGGTGCAATTAAATCCTTGATGGATACAAAGGGACTATGTTTCCTGGTGACAGAATTATGCATAAGGCTATGTTGTTGCCTGTGTTAATGTATAGTAATTTTAACTATGATAGGGAATAAGAAATATAGATCTTAGGTGCAACCTGCTTAGGTGGATAATCTTAGGTGCG
>JABUQX010066553.1:0-5000 GCA_015478945.1 Trachelipus rathkii | reverse complement strand
TCTCTCTCTCCTCTCTCTCTCTCTCTTTCTTTCTTTCTCTCCTCTCTCGCCTCTCTCTCCTCTCTCTCTCATCTCTCTCTCTCTCTCCTCTCTCTCTCTCTCTCCTCTCTCCTTTCCTCTCTCTCTTTCTTTCTTCTTCTCATTTACTTATATCTTACCTTGTTTATCTTTATGACCATCTTTTATTTTATATCATTGTTCTCTATCTTCTTTTTCATCTTTTCACTTTTTTTTAAATTATATTATCATATTAATTTAGTCTCACTTCTTTCCTTGTCTTTTTTTGCTTTCTTTTTTTCAAACTATCTTTTACTACCATCTTCAATTCTTTCACTTTTTTTTCTTCTTCTTTCTTTCTCGTCTTTCGTATATTTTCTTTATATATATTATCTCCTTTATTATTTAACATATTTTGATCACCTTTTTAATCTTTCCTTCTACTCTATCTCTTTCATCTTTAAAATGTTTTTATCTTCTTTGATTTACTTTTTATCATCTTCGTTATCATTATTCATCTTCCACGAGAAGATTTTATCCAGTGAGAGGGACGAGTATCCAATTCCCTTTCATTTGGTATTTAAGCATTTTTTATTTCTCATTTTTTCTTTTTAATTGCCCCGTGCGTACATCCGTGGAATGTGTGTGGTCGACAAACACATGTGTGTGTGCTGTGTGTTGTGCTGTGTGTGTGTGTGTGTTCAGGTCGGTCTTGTGTGTGTGTGTGTGTATTAGACGTCTCTAAATTTTTAGGTTAATATTTTTTCATTAATCTGATTATTTTTCCTTTTCTCTGTCTTTTAATTAAATTTTTATTGCTCACTTTTCCTCATTTATGATTCTCACTCACTCACTCACTCACTCACTCACTCACTCACTCACTCACTCACTCACTCACTCACTCACTCACTCACTCACTCACTCACTCACTCACTCACTCACTCACTCCACTAACACCATTCACTCACTCACTCACTCACTCACTCATTCACTCACTCACTCACTCACTCTCTTTCTCTTCTATAGTCTTTCCTTTCAAAACTTTCGTTCAGTTTATAATCGCTCAAAGTTTCTTATTTTGAAACACTCCCCCAATTTTTATAGCTCCCCCATTTAATCTCTCGTTTCAAACCTCCCCCCTCCTTTTCCTTCCAGTCCGAGAATAATATTTGTGTCTTAAACCCCCCAAAATTATTTCGTTTTATATAACATTAAAAAGATGCAATAAAATATATTAACTGTAATGGATATAAAAGTTAAAAGACTCGTAAAAAAATTAAATAAAGCAAAAACAAAAAGCAACGACAACAACAATAAAAGAAATTGAAACGTATGCTAATAATAAACATTTTTTCATCAATTTTTTATTATGTATATATATATACTATACTATCATATATATATATATTATATAATATATATATATATCATATTCATATATATAATATATATATAATACTATATAATATATTACAGTACTACATACATATACATATCATATATATAACTATATCATATATACTTTTAATAATATATATATATATATATATAGTATATATTATATATATATAATATCATAATTAAATATTATATATATATATATATCCTATATAATATACATCAATATATATTAATATACTATATATATACTATATTACATAATATATATTATATATGTTATATATATATATATATATAATGGCCGTAGCCAGGGGGTTTCAGGGGGTTACATGGGGTTTGAACCCCCGAATTTAATTTAACTATCAAAAAAGTATTTATGAATTGAATCCCTTAATTATAATTTATTACGGAAAAATAAATATACTAATCAAAGCAAATTAAGATTACATATTAACAGAAATATGGAAAACGTATTTATGGTTTGTGAATTTCTTAGGTTAAATGGCTGTTGATACTACAAAAGGAGAATCTCTAATGAAGGCAGTACTTTGAAGGTTGAAGAAATAAATAGTTACTTTCTGATTGGATAACGACATGAGGTGGAGCAGCAAAGAAGAAAATTATTATTTAAAATTGTTCAAGCTGTCGAAAATATATGTACAGTATCTTGCATGTTCAATGATAATGACATTCATATGGAGTAAAACACATAAGAAACTCTATTAGCACTATGAAGAAAGCTGGTATTCTCATTTAGGTCCCGTTTTGAATCTCTAATCTCGTAAATAAATCTATTCTATTGGGATCTTTGCAGTTTTAGTGTAATCGCACATAATGTGCTTATGTACACACTTCTCAATTATAGAGAGTACCTACCCTACAATCGATGTAGGGTAGAATATCTAAAGGACAAATGCAGAAAAAATTTCGAAAATAAAATTCAACAAACGTTTCATTTGTTTCGTCAGTCGGTCTCGCTCTTTGAAAATGTACCTATAGTATTGCAATGAAAAAATATAACCTAACCTAACCTAACCTAACCTAACCTAACCTAACCTAACCTAACGAATCCAGCAAAAACTTAACATGTATTTATATATTTATTTATTCATCATTTAACAATAAACATTCAGTTATATTTTAAAGAGTAAATTAAATCTTAAAATTCTACAAGTATTAATTAAGATATATAATTATGAAATTAATTCATTAATCAAGATATTCACAACATTTATGCATTTTATTAAATATATGTCAGCATTTGTTAATCTTGTTCAACGATGTACGGCACTATTTTAATTAATTAATTAAACAGTCTGTAATTTCATATTCTGATAAATAGTTCCCTCCATTGTAGAAGGTTCATCACTTGTTCTTAAGAGTGATTATCGTCCCCAATTGTTCTTCAATATTTGGTAAACTCATTTTATTAAAAAGTATATTAAAACGGAGGTAACAAATAGGAGTTCCCCATCGGGTAAACACCATCAATAATTGACAATGAAATGACTGACTTCCCTATATTTCTTATTGAAATGAATCATCTTATCACTCTGAAAGAAGCAAATATTATTATAAGGGTAACTTTGCAAAGAAAATCATTGTTTTCAATTCCTACTGTACAATGAACCTTAGATGGAACACTGGTATCTCGGAAGAGGGTTTACTTTATGCTGAACAGAAGTAATAATAATTACGTACTCGATCGTAGGCAGGCGTAAATATGCTATGTGCAATCTACCTATGTACTATACAATGTATTTCTGCAGTATATTTATTATGCTATTTTGTAGTTATATACCTTTAAGTTTAGTCATTGTATATATATTTTTTAATCCCGAAACTAGGGCAAAATTAAAGGTTGACATGCCATAATGCACTACGCTTGAAAAGTGTGCAAGTTAGAAAAATGGATAAATGGTGTGTGTTCTAAATTTTGACAGTGGAGTACACGTAGATTTGAGCATAGCGGTTAGGTATGGGATTAAAGAGTTGGAAAGAGAATATATGAGACCTTTTAGAACGACTAGTCACACAAACACTCCTCTGAGGAGGAGTTATATCACTGGAGAGTTCATAAAAGCAATATCCATTGGAATAGCAATAATATAAGGATAATGATGCAAATGTTCGACGGGCAGAGACTGGAGAGAGTTGGTATGAGTAAGAAAGTTCACAAGTCAAAAGCCCGACTCCACCCTTTGAAGGAGAGTCGTGTGATGTATGCTTCACAGATCTATTGTGGTCCCAGATCTGTAAAGCATACTTCATTCAAGGAAGACCGATACCCATCTGAAGAGCAATCAAATGAGGGTGACATGAAGAAATTTTGAAGACTTCTCAGAATACCTCCTCTTACTATTTTAGCAAGAGAAAAATGTGATCCTTTCAAGAAAAATCACGATTAAAGATACACCAAGAATATTAATAACAGACGAAGGTATGAGTTGTCTATTTTCGAAGATGTTTTAGTTGTTTGGAGGATTGTGTTGAGTAGAAAGATGCAGATGAAGAAATCGAGTTTTTGAGGTATTGAAAACAAAAATGTTTTCAATGCTTCCCAATTAGAAATATGAAAAAAAATCAAAATGTTTGTATTTTGACAATGTCAGGGCTGATGCCGTTATTTGAAATGCGGAAGTCAAGGGAAAGAACACTTGTTCGGAGAAAGTGACAGTTAGAGAGTTTAATGCGAAGGTTATTTTTCCAAAAAGAGTCAAAAACTTTAGCGTTATTTTGAAAGTGAGATGATATTGAGTGACCTATGATTAAAACATCATCAAGAAATACTCTGCAAGCTGAATTTGTGACACATTCCTCTATATATGTGAGATATTTGTGTGGAAGGCGGTATTGTGGAAGATATAATACTTTAGGGGCGCCTGGTTTTAGCTGAAGAGAGAATTTTTGTAATGGGCGGATTTGGACTTCGTCATCGTCGAGAGCAAATGATGTCTTTATATGAGAGAAGAAGTTGTAATAATTGATCAAGAAAATTGGGATCATGTAAAAGAGTGTTCTCTTGAGAAATATTTTTTATGGAGGAAGAGAGAATTTCTTTATAGGCGGATAAGAGTTGTATTTGGGAGATGCCTGTACTAGAGGTAGTGAGAAATGTATAATTGGTGGGTATAGGTTGATCTAAAGTTATGATTGGGTTTTGCAGTGAGGATGAGTGTTCTTTAGTAATGTTTGTGGGGAAGCGATTAAATTTATAATAACTAATAATATTTGTCCTGTATTGCATGTGCTTAAAATATTACCGACGTAGAGATGGTCATTTATATGAGTGTTGTTAGTTGATAAAACTAAATTTCTAAGGGGGTATATTAACAGAAGAAAATGCATTAAGACAAAGGGTTGTTTTGGAATATGGATGAATTTCAGTAGTAAAAGTAATGTAAATATATAACCTCAGAGTCAATAAGAAGGTCGTGAGAGAATGAAATATCATCTGAATATAGAAGTCGAATGGAATTTTTGGTGTGGGAAGGAGAGCGTGGGAGAGATATAGGAAAGTCGACAGAAAGATTATTTCGTGAGGAAAGTGAGTCGTAAGTTATATATTTATCATTATGAGAAGTCAAAGTAGAATTATTTTG
>JABUQX010066552.1:0-45018 GCA_015478945.1 Trachelipus rathkii | reverse complement strand
AAAACGTGTCACTTTGGATTATAGCTGTTATAGATCTGGCGCAGTAAAATGTCTTAACTTCATCGTTAGCAATAAAAATTCTAAAATTTTGAAAGTTATAAATTTTGACGTTTATGAAAGTATCAAAACATATAAATGTCCATAGCTGGTGAAATACAAGTCGTAGAAATAACTGGAAAACGTTTTGATAGATTGCGGTTTTTTAAGTGAGGGGAAAACGTGGTTTTACCTTGAATTTTTAATAGCTGTTAGTATTGGAAAAGACAGTAACAAGCGGTTCTTAATTCATTAAGAATTTAAAATATTAAAATTTGAATTTAAAAATTTTGGCAGTGTTGTTGAAAAATTCAATACACTAAATGTCCATTCTAGCTCGGAAAATACGAAGTCGGACTAGGAAACGGTGAACCGAATGGACGTTTACATGCTTAATTGGGTTTTAAGAGGGCAAACACGAGTGTGACTATCGGAATTTTTATAGCTGTTATAGTTTGATAAAAATGTTCTAATTCATTTAGATAAAAAATTCTAAATTGATAAAATTCCCTGAGGTTTTTGGAAATTCAAACATATAAATGTCCCTAGCTCGTGAAATACAAATCGTAGAAAAATAACTGGAACGTTTTTAGATTGGTTTTAAGTGAGAAAACGATGTTTACTTTGATATTTTTATAGCTGTCATAGTTTTGGGAGTAAAAGGTTCTTTTAATTCATTTAGATAAAAATATTAAAATTGAAGCTAAAATTATTTTTTAAATCCACACATATAAATGTCCATGCTCGTGAAATACGAGTCGTAGAAAAGAGACTGGTTAGATTGGGTTATAAGTGAGGAAAACGATGGCAACCTCGGATTTTTAATAGCGTTTATAGTTTTGGAGTAAAAGGTCCTTAATTCATTTAGATAAAAATATTAAAATTGATAAATTTTGGTTTGAAAGTTCAACACATTAAAATGTCCATTAGCTGTTGAACATACGAGTCGATCGAGAAAAGTGTCTTGGAACGGTTTAGATTGGGGTTTTAAGTGAGGAAAACGATGTGCCTTCGGATTTTTAATACGCTGTATAGTTTTGGAGTAAAAGGTTCTTAAGTTTCAATTTTATAAAATCTAAAATTTATAAAATTTTGGTTTTTTGAAATCCAAACATATAAATGTCCATAGCTCTTGAAATTACAAGTCGTTAGAAAAGTGACTGGAACTTTTTTAGATTGGTTTTAAGAGAATACGATGGTGACTTCGGATTTTTAAATAGCTGCTTATAGTTTGGAGTAAAAGGTTCTTAAGTCATTTTAGATAAAAATTTCAAAATTTGATGTAAATTTTTGAGTTCTTTTAAATATTGCGTATAAATTCGGTTGGTTCGTTAATTCGAATAGTAGAAAAGTGACTGAACGTTTTTAGATTGGTGTTTAAGTAAGGAATACGATGGTCACTTCGGATTTTGTAATAGCTCTATAGTTTTGGAGTAAAAGGTTCTTAATTTAATTTAGATTAAAAATATTCAAAATTTCATTAAATTGTTTTTTAAATTCAAACATATAAATGTTTATAGCTCGTGAAATACGAGTCGTAGAAAAAGTGACTGGAACGTTTTTATATGGGTTTTAAGTTAGGAATACGATGGTGACTTCGGATCTTAATAGCTGTTAGAGTTTTGGAGTAAAAGGTTTTAAATTCATTTAGATAAAATTCTTAAATTTGATAAATTTTGGTTTTTTGAAATTCAAACATATAAATTCCCAATAGCTCGTGAAATACAAGTCGTAGAAAAATAAATGGAACGTTTTTAGATTGGATTTTAAGTGAGGAAAACGATAGTGACTTTGAATTTTTAAATACCTGTTATAGTTTTGAAGTAAAAGTTCCTTAAATCATTTAGATAAAAAATTCTAAAATTTGATTAAATAGGTTTTTAACTTTCAAACATATTAAATGTCCATAGTCTGATAATACAAGCGAAGAAAAGTGACTTGGAATCGTTTTTAGATTGGTTCATGAGGAATACAAGGACTTCGGATTTTAAATACTGTTTCAGTTTTGGAAGTAAAAGTTCTTAATTCATTTAATAAAAAATATTAAAACTTTGATAAATTTTGGTTTTTGAATTTCAAACATATAAATGTCCACAGCTCGTGAATACGAGTCGTAGAAAAGTGACGAACGTTTTAGATTGGGTTAAGTGAGGAAACGTATGGTGATCGAATTTTAATGAGCTGTTATAGTTTGAAGTAAAAAGTTTCTTAGTTCATTTAGATTAAAAATATTAAAAATTGAATAAATTTGTTTTTTGAAAATTTCAACATAATAAATGGTCCATAGCTCGCTGGAAAATACGAGTCAGAGAAAAGTAGACTGACGTTTTTAATTGGGTTTGAAAGTGAGGAAAACCAATGTCACTTCGATCTTTTAAATAGCTTTATAGTGTGGAGTAAACAGTTCTTAATTCATTTAGATTAAAATATTAAGAATTTTCATAAATTTTTGGTCTTTGAAATCTCACACTTATAAATGTCATAGCTCGTGAAATACGAAGCCGTAGAAAAGTGACTGGAAAGTTTTTAGATTGTTTTAATGAGAAAAACGATGGTTGACTTCGGGGAATTTAATAGCTTTCATAGTATGAGTAAAAGGTTCCTTAATTCATTTAGATAAAAATATTAAAAATTTGATTAATTTTTTGGTCTTTTTGAAATTCAAAATATTAAATGCACAGCACAACATACAAGTCGTAGAAAGTGACTGGAACGTTTTTAAGTTGGGTATTTAAGTGGGGAAAACGATGGTCACTTCGGATTTTTAATAGCTGTTATATTTTGAGTAAAAGTTCTTAATTTCATTTGTTTTTAAACATTTGATAAATTTAGGTTTTTGAAATTCAAAGATATAAATTTCCATAGCTCGTGAAATACAAGTCGTAGAAAAAGGAGACTGGAACGTTTTTTAGATTGGTTTTTAAGTGTGTTAGGAATACGAAGGTCACTTCGGATTTTAATAGCTTGTTATAGTTTTTTTAGTTAAAGGGTTTTAATTCATTTAGATAAAAATTTCATAAAATTTGATAAATTTTGGTTTTTTGAAATTCCAAACATATGAAATGTCCATACTCGTTGAAAACAAGTCGTAGGAAAAATAACTGGAACGTTAGATTGGGTTTGAAGTGAGGAAACGATGGTACTTTTGAATTTATTTTTACTGATAGTTTGGAGTAAAAGGTTCTTAATTCAGTTAGATAAAAATTTTCTTAAAATTTGATAATTTTGGTGTTTTGAAATTCAAACATATTAATGTCCATAGGCCTCGTTGAATACAAGTCGTAGAAAAATAACTGAACGTTTTTAATTGGGTTAAGGAAAAACGACTCTGTGATTCTTAATTTTTATTAGGCTGTTATAGTTTTTGGATCAAAGGTTTTTAATTCATCTTAGAAAAATTCTAAAATTTCATAAATGGAGTTTTTTGAAATTCAAAAATAAATTCTATCTCTTTTTTCAGAGTTGGAAAAAAAAGTGACTGAATGTTTTAGATTGGGTTTTAATGAGGAATACGATGGTGACTTCGGATTTTATAATAAGCGCGGTTATATTTTTGGAGTAAAAGGTTCTTAATTCATATTAGATAAAAATTCTAAAATTTGATAAATGTAGGTTTTTTGATTCAAACATATAAATGTCCATGGCTCGTAGAAATAACAATCATAGAAAAAGACGACGGTTTTTAGATTGGTTCCAATCAGAGTTGAAGCAAATGGCCAATTGTTTCTGTTATATTTGGAGTAAAAGTATCCGTTCATTTAGAGAAAAATATTAAATTTGAAATTTTGTTTTTTGAAATTCAAACACATATAAATGTCCATAGCTCGTAAATACAAGTCGTAGAAAAGTGACTGGAACGTTTTTCGATTGTAAGTGAGGAAAACGATGGTTACTTCTGAAATTTTTAATAGCTGTTATAGTTTTGGAGTAAAAGTTCCTAATTCATTTAGATAAAAATATGTAAAATTTATAAATTTTGGTTTTTTGAGATTCAAAATATAAAAGTCCATAGCTCGTGAAATCGAGTCGCTAGAAAAAGTGAGCTGGAACGTTTTAGATTGGTTTTAGTGAGGAAAAACGATGGTCACGTCGGATTTGATAGCTGTTATAGTTTGGAGTAAAAGGTTCTTAAAAAAAAAACTATAAAAATTCTAAAATTTGATAAACTTAGGTTTTTTTTGAAATTCAAAACATAATAATGTCCATAGCCGTGAAATTAGCAATACTTATCAATAGTGCCATTGGAAAAAAATCTGCGTAGTTAAATCAGGAATACGAGGTGGTCAAATTTTTAACTAGCTGTTATAGTTTTGAGTAAAAGGTTCTTAATTCATTTTAGAAAAAATTCTAAAATTTGATAAATTTGTTTTTGAGAATAATCAAACATATAAATTCCATACGCTCGTAATTCACAAGTTCGATAGGAAAAATAACTGTGAACGTTTTTAATTGGGTTTTAAGTAGCAGGAAAACGATGGTGACCTTTGAATTGTAATAGCTTTATAAGTTTTGGAGTAAAAAGGTTCTTAATCATAAAGATAAAATATAAAATTGAAAATTTTGGTTTTTTCAAATTCAAAAACCACATAAATGGTCCATAGCCTGGAAATACGAGTCGTCAGAAAAGTGACTGAACATTTTGATTGGATTTTAAGTGAGGGAAAACATTGGTGACTTCGGAATTTTATAGCTGTTATTGTTGAAGTAAAAGGTTCTTAATTTAATAAGATAAAGAATTATTAAAATTTGAACAATTTTAGGTTTTTTTTGAAAATTCAAACATAAAATTCCAATAGCTCTGAAATACGAGTCATAGAAAAGTGACTGGAACGTTTTTAGATGGGGTTTTAAGTGAGGAATACGATAGGTCACTCGGATTTTTAATAGCTCTATAGTTTTGGAGTAAAAAGTTCTTAATTCATTATAGATAAAATATTAAAATTTGATTAAATATATATCTGAAATTCCAACATATATAGAACAAGATAAATATACAAGTCGTAGAAAAGTTGCTGGAACGTTTTTAGATTGGGTTTAAAGTGAGGAAAACGATAGGTCACTTTCGGATTTAAAGGCTCTTATAGTTTTGCGAGAAAGTTCTAATTTTCATTTAGATAAAAATTCTAAAATTTGAATAAAGTATGTTTCTTTTGAAATTCAAACATTATTAAATGTCCATAGCCGTGAAAATACACAGTCGTGTAGAAAGTGACTGGAACGTTTAAGTTGCGGTTTAAGTGAGAATACCGTAAGGTCACTCGGTTTTTAATAGCAGTTATAGTTTTGGAGTAAAGGTTTTAAATTCATTTAGATAAAAATTATTTTAAATTTCATAAATTTTTGTTTTTGACATTCAAACATATAAATGTCCATAGCTCGTGAATACAAGTCATAGAAAACTGGAAACGTTTTTAGATTGGGTTTAAGTGAGGAAAACGATGTGGACTTCGGAATTTTAATAGCTGTTATGTTTGGAGTAAAAAGTTCTTAAATAGTTAAAAAAATATAAAATTTTGATAAATTTGGTTGTGAAATTCAACCAATATAACATGTTCCATAAGCTCGTGAAATAATCGAGTCGCTAAAAAGTGGCCTGGAACGTTTTAGATTGGTTTTAAGTCAGGAAAACCGATGGTCACTTCGGCATTGTTATAGCTGTTATAGTTTGGAGTAACAAGTTCTTAATTCATTTAGAAAAAAATTCTAAAATTGATAAATTTAGGTTTTTTGAATGTCAAACATATAAATGTCCATTAGCTCGTAAATACAATCGTTAAGAAAAGGACGGAACGTGATCTTTAGATTAGGTTTTAGTATGCAGGGAATACGAAGTCACTTCGGATTTTAATAGCTGTTATAGTTTTTGAGGAAAAATTTCTTAATTCAGTTTAAGATAAAAATTCTAAATTGATAAATTTTGGTTTTTTTTGAAATTCAAACATATAAATGTCCAGAGCTCGTGAAATACAAAGTCGTAGAAAAATACTGGAACGTTTTTTAGATTGGGTTTTAATGAGGAAAACGATGGTTACTTTGAATTTTTAAAGCTGTTATAGTTTTGAGTAAAAGGTTCTTACTTCATTTAGATAAAAATATTAAAATTTGATAAAAATTTTGGTTTGTTGAATTTCACACATAAAATTCCATAGCTCTGAAATACGAGTCGAGAAAAATGACTGGAACGTTTTTAGATTGGTTTTAAGTGAGGAAAACGATGGCGACTTCGGATTTTTAATAGCTGTTAAGTCTTTGGAGTAAAAGGTTCTATTCATTTAGATAAAATATTAAATTGATAAATTGTGGTTTTTTGAAATTCAAACATTAAATGCCCATAGCTCGTGAAATACGAGTCATAAAGAAAAGTGACTGGAACGTTTTTAGATTGGGTTTTTAAGTGAGGAATACGATTGGGACTTCGGATTTTATAACTGTTATAGTTTTGGAGTAAAAGTTCTTAATTCATTAGAAAAATTCTAAAATTTGATAAATTGGTGGTGTGTTTGGTTTTTTGAAATCAAACATATAAAATGTCCATAGCTTCGTGAAATACCAAGTCGTATAAAAAAATAACGGAACGTGATTTTTAGATTGGGTATTTCAAGTTGGGAAAACGATGGTGATCTTTTGAACATTTTTAAAGCTTTATAGTTTTTCGTATAAGTTTTTTATCATTTAGATAAAATGATTCTTTTAAAATTTTATATTCTATAAATTCTGGTTTATTCTAACACACCTCTAACCTTTAAATCTCTATAGCTCGCTGACCAATGACGAGTCGTTATCAGACAAGTGACTGGAAGTTTTTAGATTGGGTTTTAAGTGAGGAAAACGATGGTTAATTTTTCGAATTTTTTAATAGCTGTTATAGTTTTGGGGTAAAAGGTTCTTATTTTATTTAGATATAAAAATATAAAATTGATAATTTTGTTTTTTGAATTTCAAACACATAAATGTCCATAGGCTCGTGAAATACGAGTCGGTAGAAAAGACTGGAACGTTTTAGATGGGTTAAGTGCAGGAAAACGATGGTGACTTCGGAATTTTAATAGCTTTTATAGTTGGATTAAAAAGGTTCTTAATTCATTTAGATAAAAAATATTTAAAATTTGAGTAAAATATTTTTATTATGAAATTCAAACAATATAAATGTCCATAGCTCTGTGAAATACGTCAAAGAAAAGTGACTGGAACGTTCTTTTAGATTGGTTAAGTGAGCGAAACGATGGTCACTTCGATTTTTAATACGTTATAGTTTGAGTAAAAAAGTGCCTAATTCATTTAGATAAAAATATCATAAAATTTGATAAATATTGTTTTTTGAAATCAAACATATAATGTTCCGATACGCTCGATGAAAAACCGAGTCGTAGAAAAGTGACTGGAACGTTTTTGGTAGATTGGGTTTTAATGAGGAAAACGACTGGTCACGTCGGAACTTTAATAGCTTTATAGTTTGAAGTTAAAAGTCTTATTCAGTTAGATAAAAATATTAAAATTTGATAAATTTTGGTTTTTGAAATTCAAACATATAACTTGTCCCATAGCTCCGTGAAAGACCGAGTCGTAGAAAAGGACTGGAACGCTTTTTTGATTGGTTTTTAGGTGAGGGAACGATGGTCACTTCGGATTTTTAATAGCTCTTTATAGTTTGAGTAGAAAGTTCTTTAATTCATTAGATTAAAATATTAAAAATCATAAATTTTGGTTTTTTGAAATTTCAAACATATAAAGGTCCATAGCTCGTGAAATACAGCCGTTTAGAAAAGTGACTTGGAAACGTTTTTAAGATTGGTTAACGTGAGAAAAAACGTGGTGACTTCGGAATTTAATTACTGTGCATAGTTTTGAAGTAAAAGGTTCTTAATTCATTTAGATAAAAAAAAATTATTAAAAAATTTGCATAAATTTTGTTTTTTGAAATTCAAACATATAAATGTCCATACCTCCGATGAAACTACGAGTCAGTAGAAAATGACTTGGAAACGTTCTTTAATTGGTTTTAATGTGAGGAAAACAATGGGCACTTCGGATTTTTAAAAGCTTGTTATATTTTGGAGTAAAATTCTTTAATTCATTTAGATAAAATTCTAAACTTTGATAAATTTAGTTTATTTGAAATCAATACATATAAATGTCCATTTAGCTCGTGAAATGTACCAGTCGTAGAAAAGTTGACTGGACGTTTTAGGATTGGTTTTAAGGAGGAATACGAAGTCACTTCCGGATTTTTATAGTTTATAGTTTTTGAGTAAAATGTTCTTAATTCATTTAGAATAAAAATTCTAAAATTTGAGACAATTTTGGTTTATTTGAAATTTTTACATATAAAAGTCCATAGCTCGTGAAAATAAAGTCGTAGAAAAAAGTGACTGGAACGTTTTTAGAGTGGGGGTTTAATCTGAGGAAACATGGTTACTTGAATCTTATAGCGTCAATTACGTTTTGGAGAAAAAGTTCTTAATTCATTAGAATGAATTCTAAAATTGACAATTTTGGTTTTTTAGAAATTCCAAACATATAAATGGTCCATAGTCGTGAGAATACACATCGGTAGGAAAAAAACGGAACGTTTTTAGATTGGGTTAATGTGAGGAAAACGGATGGTGACCTTTTGAAATTAAACTGTTATATTTTTGAGTAAAAGTTCTTAATTATCATTTAGATATAATTCTAAAATTTATAAATTTAGGTTTTTGAAATTCAAACATATAAAATGTCCCATAGCCCGTGTGAAATACAAGTCCGAAAAGAAAAGGGACTGCGAATGTTGTGTAGATTGGTTTTAGTGAGCGAATACGAGGTCACTTCGGATTTTTAATAGCTGTAATAGTTTTGGAGTAAATTCTTAATTGCATTATAGATAAAAATTCTAAAAATTTGATAAATTAGTTTTTTGAAATTCAACTATCAAAGTACCATGCCTCGTGAGAATACAATCCAATGAAAGTACTGAAACGTTTTAGATTGGGTTTTAAGTGAGAATACGAAGGTCACTTCGGATTTTTAATAGCTTTATAGTTTTGGAGTAAAAAAGTTCTTAATTGCATTTAGATAAAAATATTAAAATTGCATAAATTTTGCGTTTGAATTCAACACATAAATGTCCATAAGCTCGTGAAATACAAGCGGTAGAAAAGTGACTGGAACGTGTTTAGATTGGGTTAAGTGAGGAAAACGATGGTTACTTTGAATTTTTAATGATTTTATAGTTTTGAGTAAAAGGTTCTAATTCATTTAGATAAAAAATAATTAAAATTTATAAATTTTTGTGTTTTTTTTGAAATTCAACATATAAATGTCCATAGCTCGTGAAAAACGAGTCGTAGAAAAGTATCTGGAACTTTTTTAGATTGGTTTTAAGTGAGGAAAACGATGGTCACTTCGGATTTGTAATAGCTGTATACTTTTGGAGTAACAGGTTTCTAATATTGATTTGATAAAATTCTAAAATTTGAATAAAGTTAGGTTTTTTGAAATTCAACATATAAAGTTATCCATAGCTCGTGAAATACAAGTCTCGTAGAAAAGTGACTTGGAACGTTTTAAAATTGGGTTTTAAGTGAGGAATACGGAGGTCACTTCGGATTTTTAATAGCTGTTAGTTTTGGAGTAAAAGGTTCTTAATTCATTAGATACAAAATGTCTTAAAATTTGATTAATCTTGTTTTTTGGAGTATAGGCCACTATAGCCGTGAAATACAAGTCGTTAGAAAATAACTGGAACGTTTTTAGATTGAGTTTTAAGTGAGGAAAACACGATGGTTACTTTGAATTGTTTAATATGTTCAATTGAGTAAAAAAGTTCTTAATTCATTAGATAAAAATATTTAAAATTGAATAAATTTTGGTTTTTGGAAATTCAAACAATATCAATGTCCATAGCTCGTGAAATACGAGTCGAAGAGAAAAGTGACTGAACGTTTTTAGATGGGTTTTAAGTGAGGAAAACGATGGTGACTTCGAATTTTAAAAGCTGTTATAGTTTTTGGAGTAAAAGGTTTTACATTTTAGATAAAATATTAAAATTTGATAAATTTGTTTTTTGAAATTCAAACAAGAAATGTCCATAGCTCGTGAAATACGGGTCATAGAAAAGTGACTGGAACGTTTTTAGATTGTGTTTTAAGTGAGGAAAACGTGGGTCACCTTCGATTTTAATAGCGCTATATTTTTGGCAAGTAAAAGGTTCTTAATTCATTTAGATATAAAATACTTAAAATTTGATAAATTTGGTTTTTGAAATTCAAACATATAAATGTCCATAGCTCCGTGAAATACAAGTCGTAGAGAAAAGTGACTGGAACGTTTTTAGATGTGGGTTTTATGAGGAAACGATGGTCACTTCGGTAATTTGAATAGCGCTTATATTTTGGGTAAAAGGTTCTTTAATTCTCATTTAGATAAAAAATTCTAAAAATTTGTTAATTTTGGTTTTTGAAATTCAAACATATAATGTCCATAGCTCTGAAATACAAGTCTGTAGAAAAAACTGGAAGTTTTAGATTGGTTTTAAGTGAGGGAAAAACATGGACCTTTGAATTTTTACTCGGATTCATCAGACAATCTCTTATGGTCTTTAATTCATTTAGATAAAAATATAATTAAAAATTTGATAAATTTTGTTTTTTGAAATTCAAACACATAAATGTCCATTCCTCTTGAACTACGAGTCGTAGAAAAGTGACGGAAACGTTTTTAGATTGGGTTTTAAGTGAGGAAAACCGATGGTTCTTTAATTTTTAATAGCTGTTATCGTTTTGGAGTAAAGGTTCTCTATTTATTTAGGTTCAATTTTTAAATCTCCAAAGATTTGAATTTTGAATTTTCAAAACTTTAAAATCATAGCTCAAGAAATACGAGTCGTAGAAAAGTGACTGGAGTGAGGAAAACGATGGTGAAGTGAGGAAAACGATTGTGACTTCGGAATTTTAATAGCTGTTTTATAGTTTTGGAGTAAAAGTTCTTAATTCATTATAGAATAAAAATATTAAAATATGATAAATTTTGGGTTTTTTTGAAATCCAAACATATAATGTCCATAGCTCGTAATACGAGTCAAAGAAAAAGGTGACTGAGACGTTTTTTAATTGGGTTAGTGAGGAAAACGATGGTCACTTCGATTTTTAACAACCATTTAGTGTTGGCAGTAAAAAAGTTCTTAATTTCGTATAGATCTTTACTCCTAATAATTTGATAAATTAGGGTTGTTGAAATTCAACTAATAAATGTCAATGCTCGTGAATACAAGTCGGTAGAAAAGGACTGGAACGTTTTTAGATTGGGTTTCAAGTGAGGAATACGATGGTAAAGTGATGTTTTTAATAGCGTTATATTTTTGGAGAAAAGGTTCTTAATTCATTAGATAAAATTCTAAATTTGATAAATTGTTTTTTGAAAAAAATTCAAACATATAAAGTCCATAGCTCGGAAATTACGAGTCGTAGAAAAGTGACGGAAACGTTTTTAGATTGGGTTTTTAGTGAGGAAAACGAGTGACTTTGAATTTTTAATAGCTTTTATAGTTTTGGAGTAAAAGGTTCTAATTCATTTAGATAAAAATTCTAAAATTTGATTAAATTTTGTTTTTTAATTGTTTTTTTCCAAAAAAAACATATAAATGTCCACTAGCCGTAAATACAAGTCGTAGAAAAATAACTTGAACGTTTTTAGATTGGGTTTAAGTGAGAAAAACGATGGTGATTTTGAATTTTTAATAGCTGTTTAAGTTTTGGAGTAAAGTTCTTTAATTCATTTAGATAAATATTAAAATTGATTAATATTGGTTTTTTGAAATTCAAAAATCATATAATGTCCATAGCTCGTGAAATACAAAGCGTAAAAAAGTGACTGGAACGTTTTAGATTGGTTTTAATTGAGGAAACCGATGGTTACTTTGAATTTTTAATAAGCTGTTATAGTTATTGGGTGTGATGTGTCACTAATTCATTTAGCATAAAAAATATTAAAATTGAAAATTTTTGTTTTTGAAATTCAAAACATATAAATGTCCATAGCTCGAAATACAAGTCGTAAAAAGTGACTGGAACGTTTTTTAGATTGTTTTAAGTGAGGAAAACGTCGGTCACTCTTGATTTTTAATAGACTGTTATAGTTTTTGAGTTAAAGGTTCTTAACTTCATTCTAGATAAAAAAATTCTAAAAATTTGATAAATTTTGGTTTTTTTTGAAAATTCCAACAATAATGTCCATAGCTGTGAAATACAAGTCGTAGAAAATAACGGAAGTTTTTAGATTGGGTTTTAGGTGAGAAAACGATGGTTACTTTGAATTGTTAATAGCTGTTATAGTTTTGGAGTAAGAAGGTTCTTAAGATTTAGATTAAAAATTAATTAAAATTGATAAATTTTGGTTTTTTGAAAATCAAACATATAAATGTCCATAGCTCGTGAAATACCAGTCGTAGAAAAGTGACTGGGTTTTTAGATTGGGGTTTAAGTGAGGAAAACGATGTGACTTCGATTTTTAATAGCTTTATAGTTTTGGAGTAAAATAATATTATAATTCATTAGAAAAAATATTTAAAATTTGATAATTTTGTTTGTTTGAAATTCAAAACATATTAAAACGTCCATAGCTCGTGGAAATACAGCATAGAAAATGACTGAAACTCATATTAGATTGGTTTTAGTGAGAAAACCCGATGGTCACTTCGGATTTTTAATAGCTTGTATACTTTTGGAGTAAAAGGTTCTTAATTCATTAGATAAAAAATATTAAAAAATTTGATTAAAACTTTTTGCGTTTTTTGAATTTCAAACACATAAATGTCCATAGCTCTTGAAATATGACAAGTCGTAGAAAGTGACTGGAACGTTTTAGATTGGGTTTTAAGAGGAAAACGATGGTCACTTCGGATTTTAAATAGCTGTTAGTTTTGAAGTAAAAGTTCTTAATTCATTTATAAAAATTCTAAAATTGAATAAATTTAGGTTTTAAATTCAAACATATAAATTCCATAGTCGTGAAATACGAGTCAAAGAAAAGTGACTGAACGTTTTTAGATTGGGTTTAAAGGGAAACGATGGTCACTTCGGATTTTTAAAGCTGTTATAGTTTGGAGTAAAAAGGACTTAATTCATTAGATAAAACTGAACATTTTGAAGTTTTAAGGTTTTATGAAAATTCAAACATATAATGTCCATAGCTCGTGAATACAAATCGTAGAAAAGTGTACTGGAACGTTTTTAGAATGGGTTTTAAGTGAGGAATACATGGTGACTTCGGATTTCTAATGCTGTTATAGTTTTGAGTAAAAGGTTCTTAAGTTCATTAGATAAAAAAATTCTAAAATTTGAAATTTGGTTTTTGAAATTCAAACATATAAATTGTCATTCCTCGTGGAATACAAGTCGTAGAAAAGTGACTGGAACGTTTTAGATTGGGTTTTAAGTGGGAAAGAGGTGTCTTCGGATTTTTAAATAGCTGTTATAGTTTTGAGTAAAAGTTCTTAATTCATTTAGATAAAATATCTAAAATTGAAAATTTTGGTTTTTTGAAATCAAAACATATAAATTTCCATAGCTCGTGAAATACAAGTCGTTAAAAAGAGTGACTTGGACGTTTTTAGATTGGGTTTTAAGTGAGGAAAAAAATGGTGACTTTGAATTTTTAATAGCTGTATAGTTTTGGAGTAAAAAGGTCTTATTCCATTTAGATAAAATATAAAATTTGATAAATTTTGGTTTTTTGAAATTCAAACGTATAAATGTCCACTATTCCTCCTGAAATACAGTCGTAGAAAAGTACTGGAACGTTTTAGATTGGGTTTAAGTGATGAAAACGATGGTGACTTCGAATTTTTAATAGGTGTTATAGTTTTGGAGTAAAAGTTCTTAATTTAAAGTATAAAAATATCTTAAATTTGATTAATTTTGGTTTTTGGAGATCCTATCATATAAGTGGTGATAGCTCATGAAGGCGAGTCGTAAAAGTGACGGAAACGTTTTAATTGGGGTTTTTTAATTGAGGGAACATGCACTTCGGAATTATTAATAGCTGTTATAGTTTTGAGTAAAAGCTTCTAATTTATTATATATAACATTTAAAAATTTGATAAATTTAGGTTTTTGAAATTCAAACATATAAATGTCCATAGCTCGTGAAAATACAAGTCGTAGGAAAAGTGACTGGGAACGTTTAACGATTGGTTTAAGTGAGGTATACGAACGTCAACTTCGTTTTAATAGCTTGATAGTTTTGAGTAAAATGTTCTTAATTCAATTAGATAAAAATTTCTAAAATTGAAAATTTTTGTTTTTTTAAATTTCAAACATAGGTGTACTTGAACAGCAGATCTACCTTACAAGTCGTTAGATAAAAAACTGCCGAACGTTTTTAGATTGGGTTTTAAGTGAGGGAAACGATGGTGACTCGGATTTTTAATAGCTGTATAGTTTTGGAGTAAAAAGGTCTTAATTCATTTAGAATAAATATTAAATTGATAAAAATTTTTGGCTTTTGAAATTTCAAACACATAAATGTCTCATAGCTCGTGAATACAGAGTTCGGTAGAAAATGATTTGGAACGTTTTGAGATGGGTTTTAACTGAGAATACGATGGGCTCTTCGGATTTTTAATAGCTGTTATCATTTGGAGAAAAGTTCTTAATCATTTGTATTAAATCTCAAATTTGATTAATTTTGGTTTTTGAAATTCAAACACTATAAATGTCCATAGCTCGTGAAATACAAGTCTAAAATTTGATAACTGGAACCTTTTTAGATTGGGTTTTAAGAGAGGAAAACGATGGCTGACTTTGAATTTTTTAATAGCTGTATAGTTTTGGAGTATAATTTAATTATTTAGATAAAAATATTAAAATTTCATAAATTTCGGTGTTTTTTGAAATCAAACATATAAAATGTCCATTAGCTCGTAAATACGAAGCCGTAAGAAAAAGTCAAACTGGAACGTTTTTAATTGGTTTAATGAGAAAACGATGGTTACTTTGAATTTTTAATAGCTGTTATAGTTTGGAGTAAAAGGTTCTTAATCATTTAGATAAAAAATATTAAAATTTGATAACTTTTGGTTTTTTGAAATTCAAAAGAAAAGATGAGAATGTTGGAAATACGAGTCGTAGAAAAGTTGAGGAAACGTTGTAGAATTGGATTTTTTAATGAGAAAACGATGGACTTCGATTTTAATAGCGTTATAGCTTTGGAGTAAAAGGTTCTTAATTCATTTAGATTAAAAATATTAAAATTGATAAATTTGTTTTTGAAATTCAAACATATAATGTCCATAGCTCGTAAATACGAGTCATAGAAAAGGCCAAGAAGCTCACAAATAGAACGCTATTTGCAGAAGTCATTCTTGGTTTATTAAAATGTTAACCCCAGAGTTAGAATCAAATTCCAATTTAAAGAGTAAAAATTCTAAAATTTGATAAATTTTGGTGTTTTTGAAAATCAAACATATAAATGTCCATAGCTCGTGAAATACAAGTCGTAGAAAAAACTGGAACGTTCTTAGATTGGGTTTAAGTGAGGAAACGATGGTGACTTTGAATTTTTAATGCTTTAGTTTTGGAGAAAAGGTTCTTAATTCATTTAGATAAAAAATTATTAAAAATTTCATAAATTTTGTTTTTAAAATTCAAGACAAACATAAAAATGTCCATAGCTCGTGAAGAATCGCAACCGGACATCCACAGAAAATCACCCTGGAACAACTTATCGTCCTCACAGACTGCAGAGTTTTTACGTGAGGAACAAAACCGATCGGTCGAAACTTCAATTAATAGCTGTTAAGTTTTGGAGTAAAAGTTCTTAATTCATTTAATAAAAATATTAAAATTTAATAAATTGGTTTTTGAAATTCAAACATAAAATGTCCATAAGCTCGTGAAAATACGAAGTCGTAGAGAAAACGTGACTGAAACGTTTATTAATTGGGTTTAAGTGAGGAAAACGATGTTCACTTCGGATTTTTAATAGCTGTTATAGTTTTGGAGTTAAAAGGTTCTTAATCATTTAGATAAAAAATTCTAAAATTTATAAATTTAGTGTTCTAAATTCAAACATATAAATGCCATAGCTCGTGAAATACAAGTCGTAGAAAATCGACTGGAACGTTTTTAGATTGGTTTTTAAGTGAGAAACGAAGGTGACTTCGGATTTTTAATACTGTTATAGTTTTTGAGTAAAATTCTAATTCATTTAGATAAAAATTCTAAAATTTGATTAATTTTGTTTTTGAAATTCAAACTTATAAATGTCCATAGCTCGTGACATACAAGTCGTAGAAAAAAAACTGGAACGTTTTTAGATTGGGTTTTAAGTGAGGAAAAAAGGATGGTCACTTCGGATTTTAATAGCTGTTATATGTTTGGAGTAACAGTCCTTAATTCATTAGATTTAAAAATTCTAACATTGATCAATAGGTTTATGAAATCAAACATATTACAAGTCCATAAGCTCGTGAAATAACAAGTCGTAAGAAAAAAGTGACTTAGAACGTTTAATTGGGTTTTATTGAGGTAATACGATGATCGCTTGGGATTTTTATAGTGTTATAGTTTGGAAGTAAAAGGTTCTTAATACATTTTATAAAAAATTCTAAAAATTTGATAAAGTTTGTTTTTTTTAAATCAAACATATAAATGTCCATAAGCTCGTGAAATACAAGTCGAGAAAAATAACTGGAACGTTTTTTAGATTGGGTTTTAATGAGGATTGTAAGGGACTTTTGAATTTTTAATAAGCTGTATAGTTTGGAGCTCAGTCTCTTCATTAGAAAAAATATATAATTTGATAAATTTTGTTTTTTGAAATTCAAACACATAAATGTCCATAGCTCGTGAATTACGAGTCGTAGAAAAGTGACTGAAACGTTTTTAGATGGGTTTTTAAGTGAGGGAAAACGAGGTTGACTTCGGATTTTATAGCTTTCAAGTTTGGAGTAAAAGGTCTAATAATTCATCCTAGATAAAAATTCTAAATCTGATAAATTCTTTCGGTTTTTGAAATTCAAACATATAAATGTCCATTAGCTCGTTGAATACAAGTCGGAGAAAAGTGACTGGAACGTTTTAGATTGGGTTTTAATGAGGAATACGATGGTCACTTCGGATTTTTATAGCTGTAATAAGTTTGGGAGTAAAAGGTTCTTAATTCATTAGATAAAATTCAAAATTGAAAATTTTAGATTTGATAAATTCAAAACATATAAATGTCACATAGCTCGTGAAATACAAGTCGTAGGAAAAGTCGACTTGAACGTTATTTTAGATTGGGTTTAAGTAGGAATACGAATGGTGATTCGAAATTTTTAATAGCTGTATAGCTTTTGAGAGTAAAAGGTTCTTAATTAGATAATTAGATAAAATTCTAATCAGCCACAAAATTTTGGTTTTGTGAAATTCAAACATATAAATGCCATAGCTAGTGAAATACAAGTCGTAGAAAAAAAACTGGAACGTTTTTAGATTGGGTAGTTAAAAATAACGATTTTTGATTGGGACTTTGAATTTTTAATAGCTTTATATTTTGGAGTAAAAGTTCTTAATTCAAATTAAGAGAAAAATATTAAAATTTCATAAATTGGTTTTGAAAGTCAAAATATAAATGTCATAGCTCGTTGAAAATACGAGCCGATAGAAAAGTCACTGGAACGTTTTTAGATTGGTTTAAGTGAGGAAACGATTGGTCACTTCAGATCTTTTAATAGCTTCTATAGTATTGGAAGTTAAAAGGTTCTTAATCATTTAGCATAAAAATTTCTAAAATTTGATAAATTAGCGTTTTTGATCAAACAATATAAATGTCCATAGCGTGAAAACAGTCGTAGAAAAAGGACTGGAACTTTTTAGATTGGGTTTTAGTGAGGAAAACGATGGTCACTTCGGATTTATTATAGCTGTTATAGTTTTGAGAGTAAAAGTTGTTAATAACAAAGTGATTAAAAATTCTAATAAATTTGAAATTTCTGGTTTGAAATTCAAAACTTATAAGTCCATAGCTTCGTGAAATACAATCGGTTAGAAAAAATAACTGAACGTTTTAGATTGGGTTTAAGGAGGAAAAACGATGTACTTCGGATTTGTAATAATCTGTTATAGTTTTTGAGTAAAAAGGTTCTTAAAATTCATTATAGATAAAAATTCTAAAATTTGATAAATTTAGTTTTATGAAATTCAAACATATAAATGTCCATAGCTCCTGAAATACAAGTCGTAGAAAAGTGACTTGAACGTTTTAAGATTGTGTTTTAAGTGAAGATGTTAATTTTTGGATTTTAATAGTTGTTATAGTTTTGGAGTAAAAGGTTCTTAATCCATTAGAAAAAATTCTAATTGATAATTTGTGTTTTTTGAAATTCAAACACATTTAAATGTCCATAGCTCGTGAAATACAAGTCGCAGAAAAATAAACTGGAACGTTTTTAGATTGGGTCTTAAGTGAGGAAAAACGATCGTGGGGCTTTGAATTTTTAAATAGCTGTTAGTAGTTTGGAGTAAAAGTTCTTTAATTCATTAGATAAAAATATTATAATTTGATAAAATTTGGTTTTTTGAAATTCCAACATATAATGTCCAAAGCTCGTGAAATACGAGTCGGAAAAGCTGACTGGACTTTTAGATTGGGTTTTAAATGAGGAAAACGATGGTGACTTCGGATTATTAAAGCTTTTATTGTTTTGGAGTAAAAGGTTCTAATTCATTTAGATAAAAAATCTAAAATTTGATAAAATTTTGGTTTTTTGCAAATTCAAAACATATAAAATGCCATAGTCTGAAAATACGAATCGTAGAAAAAGTGACTGAACGTTTTTGATTGGCGTTTAAGTGAGGAAAAACGATGGTCACTGTCGCATTTAATAGCTTTATATTTTTGAGTAAAGTTCTTAAATTCATTTAGATAAAATTCAAAAATTTGATAAATTTTAGTTTTTATGAAATTCAAACATATAAATTCCATAGCTCGTGAAATACAAGTCGTAGAAGAAAAAGACTGAACGTTTTAGATTGGATTTTAAGTGAGAATACGATGGATGACTCGGTTTTAATAGCTGTATAGTTTGGAGTTAAAGGTCTTAATCATTTAGATAAAAATCTAAAATTTGATAAATTTAGGTTTTTGAAATTCAAACATTATAAAGGTCATAGCTCGTGAAAAACAGTCGATAGAAAAGGTTGACTTGAACGTTTTTAATTGGGTTTAAGTGGAATACATGGTGACTTCGCGATTCTAATAAAGCCTTCTAGTTTGATAAAAAGGTTTCTTAATTCAATTATATGAAGAATTCTAAAAAAAAATGAAAAAAATTTTGATATTTGAAAAATCAAAATATATATAAATGTCCATAGCTCGTGAAATACAATCGTAGTAGAAAAATAACTAGAACGTTTTTAACTGGTTGTAGAAGAGGAAAACGATGGTGAACTTTGAATTTATAATAGCTAGTTAAGATTGAAGTAAAAAAATCACTATCGTATTTAGATAAAAATATTGATATTTGATAAATTTGTTTTTTTAATTCAAACACATAAATGTCCATAGCTCCGTGAATACGAGAAGTCGTGAAAAGACTGTGGACGTTTTAGATTGAGGTTTTAAGTGAGAAAACGATAGGTTGACTATCGAATTTTAATAGCTGTTATAGTTTTGAGTAAAAAGATAAATTTCTTTAGATAAAAATAATTTAACCTTCAGTCGATGGTAGAGTAGAGTGTAAAACCAGGGTATATGACAACAAATGGAAAAGCCCTATGCAAAAACAAAGAACATGGAACGTTAAATTGACCAATACTAAAGAACTTATCAGAGGAATACCACAAGTGGCATTCGTGAGTTTTAATTAAAGCGTAAAAGAGTCTAAATCGATCTTCCTGAACCTAAAAAAAATTATTAACTAAAAATATTGCAATAACCATTTCAGATTTCTCTGAAACTCAAACATCTAAAACTAGTCCACTAGCTCAAAGGAAACCTACGAGAACGCATAAGAAACCATTGACTGGAAACGTTTTTAGATTGGGTTTTAAATAGAGGAGAACGACGACTTAACGGACAAATTATAATGCTGTCTATAAGTTTGCGAGTAACCAAAAGATTCCTAATAATTAACATTATAAGAATACACAAATTCTACCAAATTGACATACCAATATTAGAGAATTTATTTGAATTCACAAAAACCATAATAGAATGCTCCATAGTCTCGTGAAATAACAAGTCGATCCACGAAAAAGTGGCACTGAGAAAACAATTTAGATTGGGTTTTACGATGAGGAAATACAATGTAACGGCAATCGAGATGAATAATAATAGCATTAGTCTCTTGGACAAGATAATACAGCGTTCTTATATTCTTTAGATAAAACTTCTAAATTTAGTTAAAATTTGGTTTTTTTAAAAATCAAACATAAAAGTCCAAGTCTGAAAAATACAAGCGTAGAAAAAATAGAACTGGGAACACGTTTTTGATGGGTTTAATGAGGAAACACATGGGACTTGAATTTTATGAATAGCTATAATTGATACTTGGAAGAAAAGTTCTTATCCATTTAGATCCCAAAATATTAAACATTTGAATAAAAATTTGGTTTATTTAAGAATTCAAAACACATATAAATGTCCATAGCTCGCGAAATACGAGTCGTAGAAAAAGTGACTGGAACGTTTTTAGATTGGTTTAAGTGAGCGAAAACGATGGTGACCTTCGGATCTTTTAATAGCTGTTTATTAGTTTGACCGAGTAAAAGATTCTATATTTCATCTAAATAAAAAATTCTAAAAATTTGATAAATTTTGGTTTTTGAAATTCAAAACATATAAATGTCCATAGCTCGTGAAATAACAAGTCCGTCAGAAAGTGACTGAAGGAACGTTTTATAGATGAGGTATCTTAAGTGAGAATACGAAAAGGTCACTTCGGATTTTTAATAGCTTTTTTATATTTTTTTGGAGTAAAAGGTTCTTAATACTGGTATTAAAGATAAAAATATTAAATTGATATTAAATTTTGTTTTTTTGAAAATTTACAAACATATAAATGTCCATAGCATCGTGAAATACGAGTCGATAGACCAAAGACTCGGAACGTTTATAGATTGAGTTATATTAGTGACGGAAAACGCAATGGTTCACTCTCCTCAGACCTTTACCTGTTATAGTTTGGAAGATACCAACGTATATAATCATATAGATAAAATTCTAAAATTGCCCTAAATTCTAGGTTTTTTAAATAAATACATCAAAACATTACACATGCATCATAAGAGCCTCTGAAAAGAAGTGTCTGATAAGAAAAAGTGGATGGAACAATGGTCCTTTGGGTTTTGAGAATCACAGAATTAAAAAATGCAGAAAAGCAATATATAAATATGTGCACAATAATGAGCTACATGATATAAAATACAAAATAAAAAAGAAAGAGACTTTACCAAAATGACATGTTTTATCAAAATTCCTACCATTTTCAAACAATGAGGAAATCATAAGAATAGGTGGGAGGAATAAAAACTTGAATGTACCATATGAGTTTAAACTTCCAATCATTTTGCCAAATAAACATCATGTCACAGTACTTACTATAAGGCATTTTCATAAAATAAATGGACATTTAGGAAAACAAAGTTTTAAATACATTGAGAGAAAGGTATTATATTATTGGAGCAAACAGAATTATTAAGAAAATTCTAAAAGAATGCATAATTTGTAGAAAGCTTCATGCAAAATCAAGTGAACAATTAATGGGAGACGCCCACTGATAGACTTGAGAGTGACATACCTCCTTTTACAAACATAGGCATAGATGTATTTGGTCCATTTTCAGTTGTAAGAGGGAGAGGTAAAGTTAGAGAAAAAATAGGTATGAATTAATATTTTCATGTTTAAGTAGTAGAGCAATACATTTAGAAATGTTGTATTCCTTAGATACTGATGCTTTTATCAATGCTCTTAGAGGGTTTATAAGCCGACGTGGTAATGTGAAATTAATCCGATCAGATGATGGAGCCAATTTTGTAAAAGCAAAAAAGAATTAAAAGAGCAAATTAAAAATTGGAATAACAAGCAAGTAAACAGAGTATTTGAGCAAAAAGAAATAGAGTGGACATTCCAGCCACCTCAAGCTTCTCACAATGGAGGTCATTTTGAAAGACACATTAGAACTGTGAGAAATATATTACAAGCTTCACCATCAGAACAGCCAATAAGGTTGACAGATGACAATTTGAACTTTATTATGTGAAATTGAATTCATCATAAACAACCGCCCAATAACAGAAGTCACCAATGACTTAGAGAACATAGAAGCTTTGACACCCAATCATCTACTAACCCTTAAAGGAAACATAACATTCCCTCCAGGATTATTCCACGATGAAGATTGTTACTTATATAGAAGATGGAAACAACTTCAATATCTAGAATTTTATCTATGAATAAACTAATAAAATCATATTTAAGATTTTCAAATGATGTCAATGGAGTAAAGAAAGAGAATCATACAAAGAAGGTGATTTAGTTCTTTTAAATGATGACTTGAAGCCAAGAAACATGTGGAATTTAGTGAAAATTTTAAAGGTGTATAAAGATGACTCAGACAGAGTAAGAGTAATAGATGTAAAAGTAAACAAAGGCAAAAATACTTTAAGTACAACAGTCTTAAAAAGACCAATTACAAAATTGATCTTGTTGAGGGAAGGTGCAGGACTATAAAGAGAATTATAAACCAAGAATAATAAGAACACCTAATATTCTTAGTAAGAGGGGAATGTGTTATATTTTGTAAAATATAAAAAAGGAAAACTATTTCATTCATACACTAAGATCAGAAAATTTTACCTTTGACTGATCCAAAACACAGTTAAAGAAGAAAAGCAAAAAATAGATAAGAGAGAAATCTGCTTAGCAAATCATATTGCAAGGTGTGGCAATTAAGGGCTTGCAAATAGAGAAAGGCTAAAAAGCCACATATTAACATGAAAAAATAGAAAAATAGGAGGTACTGCAAGTAAATAAAGCTATTTGCAGATGCTCCACACAAATATTAAGAACAAAACTTGATTTTGTCTAAGTCAATTGAGAAGAAAAGTCAACTTACAGAATTGAACTTCAAGCAACACAAGGAAGCTATTGAAGAAGAATTAGGAACATCTAGTGATCAAAAGCTAAAAGATTCCACAAAGAAGAATAGTATTGCGGTGAAATCCAAGCAATTGACAAATCCTTCAAGCAACTTGTACAATAAAAGTCACAGAACCATTGAAGAAAAAGAAAATGGAAAATCTCTAATGCTCAAGAGCAAAGGGTTTCACAATTAAAACTACATTGAGGTGAAATCCAAGCTTTAAGAGTAAATAAAATCTTCAAGCAAGTTTCAGAACAGAATAATAGAGCAAAGCAACCCTATAGCTCATCTCTTCTGGAAAAAAATCCTTATTCATCAGTAATTGAAGGTCATGAAGTTAAATGTTATTAAAAAGAGCTGGCTGAATGTGGGAATGCGAATTGTAAAAAATAACTTAAGAGTTTCATATAAAGACAATAAAAGCGAGCATGCTTAAATAACATTTATTGAGAGTATTTCGTTTACGAAATTATTTTGTTGTTGTATTTATAATTGTTTAGTATTTTTATTTTATATATTATATTTTGTTATATACTTTTTTTTAGAACCTGTTACACTACATAAAATGCACATTGAACTGAGTATTTCATCATGATAAGAAAAAAAGGATTAACATAGGATATATGTTGGATGAGAAGGAAACGGATGAGGCAGAGTGTAGTAGGAAAGTTTTGAATGCGTAGAAGGTGGCTGGTGCATTAAATCGTTGGATGATGTAAAGGAACTAAGTCTTGGGTGGCTAGCGGTCATTACTGAGGCGTATTGTTGTCACGTAGCTTAATGTGTAAGTGAGTAAGACTATGGTTTGTGGAATAAAGGTATAGATCTATAAGATACAATCTGTTCAGATGGACAATCTTTAGGGGGTGCTTAGGAGTGTGAGAAGATTGATAAAATGAGATATAACGTTTTAGAGAGAGTGTGTGCGTGAAGAAAGGGTGTGAAAATGAGAGATAAATGAAAGTACGTTGAAATGGTTTGGTCATGTGAAAGAATGGATGATAGTCTGTTGGTTAAGCGGGTGCATAGTGGTGTGTGCTAGGGACGACGGCTGGGAGACGAAGAAAAAAGTGGATTGAACCGTAAAGGAATGCCTGAGGAGAAAAATGTTGAGTGGCAGAGGCGAGAAAAGGTGCATAATAGGTGGAATGCGGGTTTTGTGCACGGGGATATGATTGTGACTCATCTTAGCACGATTGTAGACCGTACATTGACGAGATTGCTATTGCTGAAGGCACCGTCGCGGGTCGTGAAGCTCTTAGGTGGATTTTCTGACTAGCCGAGAGTTCTCATAAAAGTATGAAGGGACGGGGGTTAAGGCTGGCCATGTCTTTACTACTTGGCTGCATCATTATTGTTCTGACTATTATTCTGTTTCAGTGTGATGTTACGCACTTTAGTACCGCCAGGTGCGTGTGGAGGGAGAAGGTTGCGTGGATGATGCATGTATATTAGAACTATACTATAAGCAAAGCCATCCAAAGAGAAATCCCACTTACTTTGAGAGACCTTCGCAAATCATTTAAAGATATATAAACATATTCTTATCAACATCCAACTTTCCAGTGTTAACAAATTTTTATTGATAGGTTCGTGTTAAATCTGTGAATTTTTCTTGATGCAGCGATTCACGTCTGCCCCATTCAGTTTGCAAATATGTTTTGCATATCTTTAGTTGTCCTCTATTATATATATATATTATATATATATCTATTATATTATAATTGTATTGATATATATATATATACGTATACGTATATATGTATATATATATATTAAATATATACTATATATATATATTATACTTTCTTTTTATCTTTCATTCCTCTTTGCCAAAGATTGGGGGTAGGTTGCTCGTACAAGCATCTGGAAAGAATTCAGGCAGTAGGGTAGCGAAACACTTGACAACGTTCGAAAGAAAGCCCCAGCCATTCCGCCTCCTCTCTGTATACGATAATTAGTGAGAGCTCATCACAGACAGCAATACACTCGGGAGCCCCAACAGCGATTCGCGACGACCTTCACTTTGGTAAATCGGCAATGTAAGGTTCTCCCCTGGCCAGGTGGCAACACACATGCCTCCATGGCCCCCCAAACCCCGCCCATGTCTCTCCTCCTATCACGCACCTTATTCTCGCCTCTGCCAAACTCACGTTCCCTTTCTTACATTCGTCACCGACTCAATCCACTTCCTCTTGGTATATATACTATATTAATGTATATATATATATATATATATTATTAATATTACTCCTTACTTATACTTATATCCGGTTATCATATAGTATATACGGATCTAGCTTTTATATATATAACTACTAAATAGTCTACACTTAGTATTTGTCGCTGGTGGTTACGTTTACATTTTATTGAGTCTATATTGATATGTATTCACGTGTTCTAGTCAGTCTAGCTTCATAGTTATCTATGATTTCAACCTAGTGCTAATATATATATATAGATAGTAGAAGGGTTAATAGATACTTACTATCGCGTATATGATATATTATAATATATATATAGTTATATTATATAATAAGCTATATATATATAATTAATTTAAGTTATGTATATAATATATATTAGTATATATATATATATATATTAAGGAAATGAGCTGCTGTCTCGGATGTTAGGTTAAGTAAGCTATTAATAACGTCTGCAAGAAAATGTCATTTACGTTTTAAAATTTCGAGACAGAAAGTCTCATTAAGTATGTTAATGAATATTTATTATTCTAATTTTGTCAAGAAGAAACGTGTACATAAAACATGAACAAATTAAAGCTTTGTACGACTGATACTATATACGTACGACTCGTTCCTTCTTGTCCCACTTAAGTTCTTCTGCCATTATATCAATTATGGTAGGCAGGGCTTCCTCTGCAGCCTGAGCATTTAGAAAAGCCAGTCTTAAACGTCGACCAATAACATCTGTGGCCTTTACAGCGTATTCACGGCAAGCGTATCTTACCTCAGCATCGATGTATGGAAATTCAGAATGAAGACGTCGTCCAACTAAAAATAAAAATTAAATATTAAATCCAAACTATCCATTTATGTTTATGTCTTCCTCCAATTTATTATAAAGTTGTCACAATTACATAATTAATTTAGGTAACATTTAATACGAAAATCACTTTCAAAGCTATTAATACACTGCCTTCTTCTAATTGATGCAAATTCGTCATTTTAACTTACCAATTGGCCACCGCTTGCAGGTAAGGGATGCTAATTTGGCAACACTAAAGGCTCTATCTCCATATGTGTGAGAAAGGTGATTGGCAACTTCAGATTCAAGCCCGAAATCTTGCACTAATCGAATATACATGGTTGGTCTCCATCCATGAGCACCCTCTAACAGTAACCCATCAGTTTGTGATTCTCTATGAGCTGGCTCCAACCCAAGCTCTGTTCAAAAAAATGATTCATTTACAGCCAGTTATATATTATATATATATTATTATTTATATATTATCATTATTACAAATACTATATATAATAGTATATATATATAGAATATACTATTATATATATATATATATTGACTTACGTTTTCACTGTAATAGCGTATATAGATTAATCCTAATGGGTAGTATTACTATATGTATATTATGTTAGAACCCTCGAATTACAGCGAGCGGGTTTAAGGTCTTGAGTCGCCCGGGCCTCTCCAGCTCAGCGACACGAGGACGGGGGTTTCAACAGCCTCCGCGATAGTATTGAGTTTTATCTACCTTGGGCAAGAATAAAACTCGGGACTGCCCGACACACGTTTGGTGCGCTGGTTTGGGAATTAGCCCCCTGGGCCTTAAAGTTCGATGTTCCTGTGGTCGCCCTGTGTTACCCCCGCATAGGGGATCAAGCACGTCTTTAAAGGTAGTTATTAATATATATTATTATTGATACTAATATTATATTATAATCATATATTATATATTATACTAGAAGATTTATAGTATATATATATTATATATAAAGGCATGAATGTCATACTGTGTTATTTATATATTTATATATATATATATTATATATACCCCCTCACCAAAACCCCGCCATTCTCTCTATTATGCACCCTTTATTCTCGCCCCCTGCCCAAACTCACATTTCTCTCCTTCAGACACTTTCGTTTACTGACTCAATCCACTTTTTCTCTCGGTCTCCTAGCGGCGAAGTTCCCAACACACTCGCCTATATACATGCTTAACCAACCGACATCATTCATCCTTTCCCACATGACCAAAACCATCTCAACAACTTTCATTTATTCCTCTCCTGTATACCTTTCTTCACACCACACAACTCTCTAATACGTCCATACTTCATTTTATACCAATGTCTTCTCAGACACCCTTGAGGGGCAGTGACCCACTTCGCGTCTAAGCATTGTCCATCCTGGAACACCAATTAGCAAACTTTACTGCTATAATTCCTTATCCAGACCATAGTTCTCTCCAGCACACTTATACATATACACAAGACACCTTGGAAGGTATCACAAATTGACCTTTTGATGCAAGACCGCTAGGCGCACTTCAGACTTATCCCTTACATTCACCACGAATTAATTGCACAGCACCTTACCTGCCATTCACAACTTTCCTACTACACTCATGCGTCATCACTTCCCTTCTCATCCAACACTTACCCTAAATATTTAAACTCGAACACTTGTTCCAGCAGCTCACCATTCTAACATAACCTTCACACTGAGGCGTTGCCTCACTCCAGAACACCTAACCTTACTTTATCTAGTGCGTTTACTTTCAAGACCCTCCTTTTAGACACCCCTGCCAAACCTCTTTTCCAATCCTCTCAAAACTCTCTTCAGAATTCACACACAAAAACCAAATCATCCCCACACATATAATAGAGGGCACCCTCCATTCGACCTCCATTCTTCCATCATTCGAACACCCACGTTCCTGCACCCCCATCTTCTTAATTCTGTTGATACCAGATACACCCCATCCATATACAAAACTAAATAGCCAAGGAGACACTATTCTTTTATTTTCACCCGCCATAATATTAAACAATCACTTTCGACTCCATTTATCTTCTTACACACGCTTCACTATCGTCATACCACACTCTTTTGATTCCATTCAGAGCCTACCACCAACACCATATTTAACTAACACCTGTCACAGAGCTTCCTTATTAATCTTGTTATACTCCGACTAGAAAAGTCACATAGACCTAAAATACAATTTATCTTCTTCTCTCTCATTTTCCTCAATCATTTTTCATATGTAAAAATTTGATCCACAATTCCTCTACCACTTCTTTTGAAAGGATACTACGTATTATATATATATATTATATAGTATATACTTATAGTATAATATATATATATATTATATATTATATTAATATAATATATCATATATATAATATATATATTATATATAAATTATCATATATAGTTATTATATAATAGATATATATCCTATATATATATATATAATATATATTATTATGATTATTATAGTATATATATATATATAATATATATATATATATACTTACTCATAATATATATATATATATATATATATATTGTAGCAATACTAAAGGACTTACGTACTTTCTATAGCGGCGTCTAATGTATCCACAGCCATTGACCTATAGGTTGTCCATTTACCTCCGCAACAGTTACCAAGACCTTTCTCACTAACGATGAACTATATAGGATTAGGCAATACTCCATGAGATATCTGCTTATTACGGATCCTGAACAAGAGGTCGACATCACTGCAAGGCGATAAAACATCTGCCTCTTCTAACCTTTTAAAATATAATCAAATTTGTGATTCTCTCTTTTAATGATTCATCAATAATATGAAAGGTACAGTCGTTTCAAGGTGAATTCTGCTATCGGCAGCTTGAGTTATACCCCTTTTTTTTTTTTTTTTTTTACACGTTATTCACACCGCTCACGGCAAAGCCGCTGTCAAGAGGACGGTGTTACACTCAACCAAATTTTCACCTAAAAACGCAAATTACGCAGAATGAGCAACAGACGCGGCGCTTTAAAGTGAGGGCAGGATAAATTGAGTAGGAAACACACAAGATGGAAGAGAATTCAGCAGAACAGAGGTGGCAGGGAAGAAGGAGCACCGCAAGCGAATAGTCTGGTTGACTAACATCAAACGACAAAACGCAGTAAACAGATCACAGCACCGCTGGTGCTGCTACCCCTCTTAAAGGAGGCGGCACGCGAGTGGAAAGCTCCCTCGAGCACCTGCCGCCTCGGGTACATATAGAAAAAGAGATAAAGCACAACATCGCCGCGCAAAGATAGAGGTCAAGTGACTAGAAGTACAGGACAGTTTATAAGTCTTTGAGTCTCCGTGACGCTAACGCTAGATTCCAAATCGTTCAACTCCTCTGCAAGAAATGCTTGATTAAATGATCAATATTTTCAATTGAACAGACTTCAACAGATCTATCTAAATTGATAAAATTTGTGCAGAGGGAGTCGATGAACGGCAATTAGGAGTTGCGGTATATGGTTGCAGAAAGGCGTTAAATTGATCGAGAATAAATGAAAGTGTACATTAGGATGATTTGGTGATATTGAAAGGAGGATGATTCGTCGTTAGTTAAGTGGATGTATAGTAGGTGAGTGTTCTGGCACTCGACCTGGCTGAGAGGAGTGAAGTAAAAGTGATGAGTCAGAAAAGGAATGTGAGTTTGGCAGAAGGCGAAAAGAAAGGGGTGATTAATGGGAGTGGAATTAGTATGGTTTTGTGACGGGGTATGGTTGTGGCTAGCCCAGAGAATAACCCAATGACGAGATTACCACAGTGGGGGTCCCGGTTCGCAAGTCTGGCCAAGGCATATTCGTGGAGTTCTGAATGTGACACCTCCTCACTTAAAGTTACGAAGGGTAAGGAGGGGGGGGGGGGGCTTTCTGTTCAGCTTGCATGTTCTTGGGATCCTTTTTTAAAAACGGTGTAGGATGCGCATGCAGTCCTGTTAGATTGATGATGATGATGACTAATTGATCATATTATATATATATATATACTATATATATTATATATTTATATATATTATAATATATAATATATATAACTATATATATATATTATATATATATAATATATATATATATATATATATATATGTTAGATAAACTTCTGTAGGAAACTATTGTTTATTGACTAGATTTTCTTTTACCAACTACCCCCCCCCAATATTGCCATACTGATTAGCTACTGCAGTGTAACCCTTGGACGACTGTTACAATGAAAATGACGAACTTTAATGTTTGTTGGAAATTATTATTATATTATTATTATTATTATTATTATTATTATTATTATTATTATTATTATTATTATTATTATTATTAAGATAATAAAGAAATTTCTTGAAAAACTTATATTATTTTATTATACTATATAAATACAAGAAAATATTTAAAAAATTGCATAATCGCAATTTGTACTAACGTTCTTTATTTCATTAAGAATGAACTGAATATCTTCTTCTGTTGGTGAAGGTCTAAATGATATTTCACATGGGGTATCAGTAGTTCCGGCAATTGTTCTACCTTCCCATGGTAAAAAGAAAATCACTCTGCCATCAGATGTATTTGGATCTAAAAGTCCCATTTTCACAGGGGAATAATAATCAGGTAACGTAATGTGTACACCCATACTTGGGGCACAAATTTCTTTATTATTTGGCGAATCCATTTTCCGAATATTATCTGTAAAAGGGCCAGTGGCATTGATGACACATTTCGCACTAATATTAAATATTTTACCAGTTACTTCATCTCTCACAACAGCACCATTTATTTTTTCTTGTCCATCTTCTGGGGATGTCTTTTTGGTCAAATTAATTACTGAAGCATAGTTGCATATAGAAGCCCCTAATCTCGTTGCTGTTAAGGCTATTGACAAGTTCATACGAGAATCGTTATGCTGCCCATCGTAATAAACAAGGGCACCAACTAATTTGTCTTTTTCCAGCATAGGAAACAGTTCTAAAGCTCTCTCTTTAGTAATGGCATAGGAAGATTTAATACATTTTCTTCCAGCAACCAAATCATACATCTTAATTCCAACCCAATAATAAGGCAGTTGCCACCACTTATAAACTGGAAGCATAATGGGAAGTGGATAGGAAAGGTGTGGTGCAATATCAAGTAAGTTGGCCCTTTCGTGAAGTGCTTCTTTCACCATTTTATACTGTTCAGTGTCGAAGGACATAATAGCTTTCTGAAGGTATCGTACTCCTCCATGAATAAGTTTGGTTGACCTTTTAAAATATAAAAGAAAACATTTATAAACTAATATAAAGGCATAATATCAACAGATAAAAATGCTAAAAATATATATAGTTTTCCTACAGATGAGAAAAATGGCTAAAATCAAAATGCTAGCGTAAAGTATTGTAAACATCAATTATTATTGATGTATTAGCTGTAAATGCGGATATCTGATTATAGAAAAGAATGTTTCGAGCAAATGTTCACAGAGATGCAGGTGTTGAGAGTAAATTCTGCTATTTAATACTAATGCATAACCACACTACACAAGAAATAGAAATATTGATGAGCCTTAAATGTAGCCATAATCAAATAGGCAAAAAATAAAATCTTTAAAATTATGCATAAAACGGATAACGGTTAACAATGACAATTAAGACTATTTAAGAGATTACAAAATAAATTCTATAAGTAATAATAATAATAATATATAGGTATATATTTTTTTGAGTATGTGCACAAGGGCCACCACTGCACGCAAGAAAAAGCGGCTATATTGTGTCAGTAGAACCACCAACAGGGAAAGTCCCTACACAAAATGTGAAAAATAAACAGTATCAAGAGGATTGTATTTGATAAAGGATGTTCAGCTCATGGAGGAACGCAAAAACTTTGTCACTTTGAAGGTGAAGGGAATCAGATGGAATATGAGCAAGGTGATTCCGGAAAAGGAATGGTAAGAATGTCAGGGAAGAACTTGAGTCGGATGGCCGAGATTACGTCGCAACCCACAAATATATGGGCGAATTTAGAGGAGTTTGCTACTCATAAATCGGACAAGCCGGGGGTGCCCCCCTAGACATAAGATAACCATGAGTGAGATATGTGCGAAAGTTTAGCTCCAGGGATATAATTTACAAATCATTCACGTATGCAAGGGAATAGGAAGTGACCTATGAAAGGTTTAACGTTAACATTAAGCAGCTTGGCGGCAAGAAGTTCCTCTGCCCAACACATTTCCCAGCATGAGAGGAAATCCTGACGGATAATCATGTAAAAATTCGTCGCAGGGAGGTATCCAACAGTATATCCAGTGGAAGGTATCGTCTGCCAGTTACCCTGCCGGTGGCAGCACGTTCAACTTCTGTATCAGTTCAATCGTTCCCCGGAACACCCATATGGGAAGGGACCCAACAGAAGGCAATGCCTCTTCTCTTCAATTGAACAGAGCTGATGAGCTTTTGACAGCTGAAACCATAGAATTTCTTGATAACCGGTCGAGCAATGCCAAGAGAGCGCCTCTAGAGTTCAAGATGTTATAATGACATGCGGGTGGGAGGTTGCTAATTCTGCCCACAGCCATAACCAACGCTATCAGCTCAGCTGAGAAGATGGATGCATAGGTCGGCAGAGTGTGGGAAATGGCAAAATCTGGGAAGACAGCTGGTGCTCGCACTCCGCCGTTCGTCTTTGAGCCATCACTGTAGTGTAGACAGGTGACAAGTTTTGTGGATCACTTTTTAAGACATAAAGAAACCCCTCAACACCGGATGTGCCTCAGATTTGGTTAATGATTTGATCCTGAAACAGACAGCAGAAGGCGGAGAAATCAATGTGGCAAGAAAGTTGGTGAAATTGTAGCGCAAAACCGATCGCAAAGGGAGGCCAATGATATTAAAAATAGGAGTCACAACCTCAGCGAACGGAAAATATGCAGACCCTCGTTCTGAACAGAGTCAAGGGGGTGAAGATACCATTGGAAGGTCTGGCCATATATGGCACAGCCATAATCCAATTTAGACCTTACGAACATGATATAAAGGTGCAGCACAGTCTTTCTGAACGCACCCTACGTCTTAGAGGTGAGGTATCGAAAGTGGTTCAGCAATCGGCGACAATTAGTTTAAAGATGAATAATGTGAGGAAGGTATGTAAGGCGATCATCGAGCAACAAACCCAAGAACCTTACTGTTATCTCCACTTGGATGGGGGAGCCATATGGGTGTAATATAGGTTGCTGTATTCGTCCTCCTTGACGTTGATTTCTCCGGAAAAGAATCGCTTTCGCTTTTGAAATGAAGAATTTCAAGCCACGCACACTACACCAGGAAGTGACACTATCGATGGCTAGTTATCTGTGGATAGTTGAATCTAGTTCAGATTAATTGGTTTTAAGTACAGATTACTAATATATATATTAGGTAGTATTATTATTGAGAATAAGTATGGAAAGGTTGTAAAATATGTTAAGATATATGGTAAATAGTGATAGATCGTACATATAATATATTACCACTCCCCCATACGCCGAGTTGCTAGCCCTATGGTATGATGTACTTGCTAGGATAATCAGTAGGCGGCTGACTATACTCAATATAATTTAGCAAAAGTTGAAAATAATATTGATGTATATTGACTGAAGATACTATATTTTATAGTGGTCTATGATAAAGCGATATAGAATGTTGAGTTTGGGTCACATAAGTGGAGCCATATATATGAAAATAGTACTAGTAACCGAATATGAGCGTCGGTAATATTAGGACATCAGGGTTTATGTATCTAAATAGAGGGAAACGTATTATATGTAGAACCCTGTGGCCATATGAGGATAAATATAGAATGCTCCACTAACTATTTGACAGATGATCATATCATATTACCGTGGCGTATAGTGTATACTATGCATTAGCATATTGTTAGATTAAGTACTCTAGCCTCAGGTAATAGACATATTAATACTATATAATAATTATACGGTAGGGAATATATTTTATGGCATTCCAGTCATTGATTTGAAAGCAGTCCTAATGAATCAATGTGGTTGTTTGAGTATTAATTAGTAAGGGCAGATCGTTAGTTTCTTTCAATATATTTATTATAGGGTATAATACGGTACACTATTTTTTACCTCATTTAACCCTCTGAATCTATTCAGCGATTCAGATTATATATAGATGCATCATATATTTTATATATATACTTATTAAATATTATTGATATTTATAGTAATTATTTACTATATCTTGATATATCTGAAATGTACTAATTATATTACTACTATATATAGTACTCTATATATACTATATCTTTTTAATAGTTATCTATATAACCATACTTATGTAGTACTTAGGTAGAGTTAGTGATAACTGTATAATATATCGAATTAGCAAGGTAATATATTAGAATATCTTAATTAAAGTTATATATTATTATCTTGTTTTTGTGCAGCCAATATCTTGATATATATATATATATAGAATAATTATGATTATTCATTATACATATACGTATATATATACTAGTATAACTTAGGTGCAATATTTACACAAATTCAAATTAATCATTTAATTATCTCTGTATTGCGTAAAAGGGTAGAACATTATATATAAAATTATATAGAGTAAATTGTTCACAAACTAATTATTGGATATATTAATGGTTCTTCATTTTTGATATATCTTCTGCTATATTTGAGTGTGTTAAGATAGATTCTTCATTATTAATATATCTGTATAAATATCTTTCAATTATTCTTTAATTAGTATTGTGTTTCTTATTTTATGTATTATTAAATATATATATAGATTTAATAATAATATACATAATAAATTTATAAATATAAATAGATATTAATATATGTATTATTATATATTATTATTATTATTAATTTAATTTATATAGTATAATTATTATATTTATTATTATACTATTTAATTTATATCATTATTATTTAATTATATTATTTTTAATATTATCTAATTATATATTTATATAATTATATAGATTTACTATTATTATTAGTATTATCATATATATTATATAATTTATAATTTATTTATAATTGGTAAATTTAATTATTTAAAATAAATATGGTAGATAATATATAATAATAATATGTAAACTATCTTCGCTACAAACTGATTAGCTTTTATTTATAATTACCATATAGGGTTATATATATATATATATATATATATATATATTATATAATTATATTATATAGTATAATATATATTATATAATGGTATGAAACATCTTATGTAATATATAGGTCATAATATATATATAGATTATTCTATTATTATTTATAGATATATTTATATTGCTATATATATATATATATATATAGTATTATATATATAGATATATACAAATATCGAATATTTATAATAGTATATGTGACTATATACTCTAAACTCACAAAACGTGTTCATCAATATCGAGTTTTTATAATATTCTTGGTCTCTTAGGTAGATAATATAATAACATTCAATATTCCACACCGTATACGGGTATAATATAGATATATTTATTATATATATAAATGTAGTATTTATATGAATATTGTAAAGTATACATAGCTCTTATCTTTATTTATATAATTGATATTATATATAGACTCGGCGACTCAACCTCCTGCGCCATCAAAACCACAAATAACGTTTTTCTTAACTATTTAATTTATAATTAATTATTATATAATATTATTATTAATATTAATTATAATCTTAATTTAATTATTATATTATTAATATATTAATTTAATTAATTTTATTATTATTTTAATTATTATTTAATTATTTAATTATTTATTATAGAATTAATTATTATTATATATATATATCTATTAATTTTACTCATTATTACTTATAATTATATTTAATTATTATTATTTAATACTATTATATTAATGATATAATTATAATTATGTTATTTTAATTATTATATTTATTGAATATGTTTATGTATAGATTCTAATATAAAATGTATTTATAGTAATGTATATTTATCAATTGTGAATTAAATTCTTATTTGATGAGCTTACTATTCACTAATTTAGTAAGGTGTGGTTGTAAAATATTATATGATATAATAATATGTAATAATGTATATATGAGTGTGTTAGTGTTTTAGTGAGTATCCTCATTTGTGGTTATTAGTACATGTATATAAAAAAGAGTATAAGATTATATATATATGCTCTTATGAGTTTCATGGCGCTGAATGAGAGATAATATTAATTGAAGTAAATATATAATATGGTATATCTGGTCATATTGTGAACATTAGGAGTATATAGATATGATAGATACTATATTTTTTATTTTAGTGGGTTATAAGTACGTTATACTATTATATATGATAAGGTGATAGAGTAGTATTTTGGGAATTTAGTTCTCGTATTGTTACTGTGGAGATTCACCTGTAAGACAATTAAGTATGTGATTTTGATGATCACTTAATAGGACTTACTAATAGTAGATTTAATAGAAATTAGACGTAAAATTTAGGTATATATGGTTTCGAAGCTCGTAAATATACTAGAAGATAATGGGTACTAATAAATAGTGAATAATATATATATATATAGTGTAAATGTATTAAAATGAGTCACCCGTTATATATATATATAAAGCATTATAGTATATGGAGCTTATGGCTATTCACCACACTCCGAACCCCTCGCACTCACTGCTTAGATTGAACACCTCCTTTAATACTCACCATATATACCTCACGATGACATACTAAGATGATCTCAAATCATACATAATGGCTGTTCGTTCAAGGTGCATGTTCATCAGGATGTACTGAGAACAAAACTTGGTACTTTGATATGAAGTCGGCCCTTGATGACTCGCTATGTTCTCCTGGGGTATCATTTAGACGTTAAGTTTTACAAAATTGAAGAAGTCTCCCATAACTGAGTCAATAGTAATGTGTTCGGATTGATGTGAGTGGAGGATCCTTTCCTCTCAATCTGTCTGGTGAGCACTTTTACGTTCGAACATTGTCTCGATCAAACTTCAACATTGATTTATTCCCTATGAACTCTCGGCCCTGTCCTTGCTGCAGTGGCACAAATAGTATTTTGATGATAGTTGATATGCAATCATGCAGCAGAGAGAAGTTATTTGGCACCTCAAAGTAAGCATAGCCATTCACTAATTTTATTTATAATATTAGTATGATTATTATTATGTAGGGAATATTGAGATATTGAATTAAAGAAAACTACAAAAGTAAAAAATGCAATATAATTAAATTATATTTACTGGTATGTCTATTTGACTCAATTCTATTTCCACCTTTAGTGATTATTTATATAGTGTTTTAATTCTAGTCATATTCCTTTAAATATAAATTCTATTATTTTCTATTATAATGATGTTATAATTTTTTTAGATTTTAATGCGAAACTCTTAGCATATTAACATTATTAGGTTTTAACATATCGTCGTACAATGCTAAAAGCACGAATGTGCAAGTTTTGCGCTTCTTTTCGCGTTATACTATTTTAATGGTGTAGCTCAGATTATTATATTGCACTAAGATAAAAAGTGATGACTTAAAGGACAAGGTGTGATTTGGAAGAGCAGGACAACAAAGAATGAACGTTATAACAGAAAAGCTCCTTTTAATTTTGTTCAAAGAGAATAATATAAGTGGGACTGGGGTGTACATTGCTTTTCACTATCTCTCTCCTCCAGGCAAGTCATTTTTTCTTGAAGGAGATATAATTATTATTATATATTCATCATGTCATATAAATAAATTATATATTTAGTATATATTCATTTATATATGCCGTATTGCTCAAGAAGCTTTGCAATACATTCTGGACAAAATGAGAATCCATAATGATCTTATATATATACCGGATATTGTATACGATATTAAATAATGGAAGTTTACAATGAATTATGTATATATATTGTAGACGGCCTTCGTGTTCGCTAGAGGCTGTGAGTTCGTATACTCATGACTCATCTTAATCGTAACTGAAGAAGGACGCCGTGTCTCATTAAATCCATCCGTACTAATTATAGTATAGCCGTAGGACGTATGGAGTTTTATACATTTCTATACCCTGGCGAGTAGGCATAGAATATAAAACTAAAAACTTTTATACTAGCAGTAAACAGGAAAAGTTAACTTATAATATAGTTTGGTTTATAGAGTTGGAGCCTATGGTCATACTATTAAATGATTCGACTATTTTTTCTACTATATTGAGGGTTCCCCACTAAGTGTTACTCCATTATATGTCGGTATATTAAAAGGGTATAGTAACTAATAGCACGGTGATTGTTAAAAAGTTACTGTTATTTTGTAATATACTAAACTAGATAAACTATAGTGTAGTGTATAATTTTACTTGATCTTGTTTTTTAGTAGGTAATTAGTTAAGCTATTATAAATATATGACAGAAAGAATAGTTATTAATAATACTAAATATTTACATCTGCTTGAGCCTTAGATTAACTCACTTAATTATAACTATTATCTCTAGATTGTGCTATATACTTTTGGAAAACCTTGGAAGCATATGAGGTTATATTGTCAGTGCGAATATCATGAAAGAATTATTTAGTACTGCTAAAGGCTTCTTGATAGCTAGATTCGGACAATAATGGTGAAGAGTTATTTTTCTAGGTAATGGATGGCCATATTCAGGTCAATTATCAACTACACTGCTAATACTTTCACTCTTAGCACTAATATACACGTAATTATATTATACTATATTGATTTATATATTATTTTATTATTAATTGTATTATTATTATTTAATTATTTATTTATTATTAAGTTATTATTTAATTATATTAATATTGTATTTTATTTATTTAATTAGTTATAACTTATATTCTATTTTTAATACAATATTATGTATATCTTTGCTTATTATTATTGATTTAATAAATTATATATTTATTATTATGTAGTATATACATCTATTATTAATTAATTATCATATGTTTAATAATAATGTAGATCTTATTTAATATAATTTATATATGATATACTCTAATTTAGTTACTTAATTTATATGATTATATATTAATATTAATTTAATTATTTTAATTCAAGTCCACTCATTTCCTACTAATTCGCAGAAACATGGGATTCGTGAGTTTGAATACGACTGTATTCTTTAAACAGTTACCAGCTAATTTTCAAGGTGGTCTCTATTATCCGTCCACTCTCTTCTTCAGTCAATTAAGTTATTACTACATGGCACGCTCTCCCCAACTACACGACATACATTGACTGTAGCTTGCTATCTATATATATTCTAGTTACCAACTTAAAGCCGACTATCCCTGGTCGTGTGAGCTATATCATTCCCACAATTCTACTTCCGCTGTATAGTTATGCACTACTATACCTACGTTCGATAGTTTCCCAGTTATTACGATACTGCTTATACTATCTTGCTCATTAGTCCTGTTCGGCGCGTCACTGCATAACCTGACTCATGCGAGATATCCGCATCAATAGAAAAGAAGCGCTCGCCTCTCTAAGTTCTTTATGAGTCATGGTATCACTATTATAGTATCAGGAATACTAATCGGATCCAATAACTCGATTAGAGATAATAAGGAATAATAGTAATACTCTAAGCCTTTACTGCCGAGTCTCTCCCCTCTCCTTAGTTACTACTCAATTATAAAATTCTATCTAATGTCCTACGTCTAGACTTGCAGGAGCTTCATGGCTGCTCTAAGGGCAGATACGAATCATAGTGCTAATCCTGCATAGATTCCCTTAACTCTCTCATTCTTAACTTTTCAGCCACCATGTCTATTATTTATATTTCACAATCACCAATGGCTTATGAATGTCCTCTCATTAATACATTACTACTTGATAGGACCATTCGATATCGCCGCGTCAGTCCCGACGTAGATCTAGGTTATCTAATCTATGCTGATATCAGCACCTAGATATACCAGTTTTATCAATTAACAGGCGCGTAGTATACACCTCATTATTAAATATGTAAAGATTAGGTGTAGTGAGTTAAAATCGTTAGTCTCATTAATAGTCTACAAGCTACTAGTATAGTAGTTTTCAGTAAATATCTCACCTATATATATATTAGGCTCACAGTTATATGATATATAGTGCGACCTTAATACAAACTATCTATTTGATCCTACCATTAGTATATAGTCACTCACCACTAAAAAGCTACCTCTCACACTCTTATATACTACTCTATATCATGCCGCACACCTTTTATTGCTCGTCCTATACCTATATAGTACTCAAACTGACACTATTTCTCTCTATCTTCTAGAACTAATTATCTGATATTATAGTTCTACCATATAGATCAAACCATCATTATTCTCTTCTTTCTAGGAGTTCCCTGACTCACGGTATATCTCTATTATTTTTTCATGCCATTTTCCAATACACTAACTTATCTACACTATTATATTATTATACTATATCCTGCTTACCAACGACTTTTCAATTCATCCTTTCACATGACCAAACCATTTCATTATACTTAAAATTCAATCTTTACAATTTTATTTACTATTTGCTATATTTTACCCCCTTATCATTTCACACTCTATTACACAATATTCTTATTTAACGTCATTATATTACTTATACTATACTTTTTATTAATCTTTTATCTAACACCTTAAAGCATGTCCCTAAGATTATATTAGTCCTCAATATCTTTTTAAGTACATCATCACTTTTAGATATAACTTTTATATAGATTATTAATAACTTTACTTAATTAACTATATGTCAATGAAATCATTCATATACATATACAATTATACCAATTCTACAACATATATATTAAGTGATTAATATATATATATATATTATAATATAATAATATATTAGGATTATAATATACGGTAACAAATACCTTCATGAAGACATTCCTAGCTCGCACTCAAGGACTCTTAATCTTTAGATAGTCTCCCTTTAATCTACATTAACATATATAAATCTACATATATATATATAATCGTTTATTTTTTCAATCTATATATTTGCAATTACCAGTCCATCCACTTATTACCTTCACTCATTTACTCATAATCTCATACTTATTATTTACCTGACTTACACATAATCTACTTATAGTGCATTAATCTCTATGTGCCCTTTCATCTATACATCCAAACTACATATTACTACCATAAAATATTTATAAATACTCTAGACATACTATATTTATATGATATATGCTATACCAGTATAATATATCATATATATATATAACTATATATTTACTATCTCTAATATCATTACTATATAATCAATACTCATCACTTAGTAATCATATAATAGGTTAACTCGTCTTCATCTTCACACTTACCATATCATATAACTCAGAATATCCTACTCTAAGACTTATTCATAACGTTTTATACTTTCAGGACCCCTATTCCTTATTCTTTATATCTACATAAATACCCTTATAGTATACTCACATCAATATTAAATTACTTACAGTCACCTTCATTGTTATAGATTCACAAACTCTTATATATTATATATAATCCGACTCGTATATATATAATTCTATATAATATCACAGAATAATCATCACAATAATTAATTACCTTAGTCTATACAATACAATTATATAGTAGTATTTATATATATTATAGTATATATATATAGTATAGTTATAACGGTCCATACTCTCCTACTACGTCCCCCATCATACCTCTCTTTTACTTAGCTTATATACTCCATCATGATATATTAATTCACCATTTCCAAATTCCTTAACGATTATCTCCCACTACTCGTGCTAAATGATATTGCTTTCATTGTTATGTTGTAATTATACACCATGTGATTAATCTAGCATACTCAAGGTGATAAGATCATATAAGCATATACTCAACTATCCCATGTCTCGATACGGTCTATACGCTATTATATATATATCCTATAAAGTCACAACGCCAGCATAATCACCAATATATGATACTATACCACTCTCTCTCTAGTGTATTAATACACTTATATCAACATACGCATTATCTACATATCTCGACTACTATATTATACCGTCTTATTAATACATAACTTTTTGTGGATCTATCTATATCATCACTTCCATGAGCAATAGCACCCTATCCACCTGTAGTATAGTAGCTAATTCAGATATACGACATATATATTATTACCATTCTATAACTTAAATCATTTATCCACATAAATAGCATTCCCCTTTACCTTTTCGGCAAATGTTGAAAGTATAAATAATAATAATAACTATCTAGATACTCTGTGTGACGGAGTTATGTGATTACGAAATCTCATATATTTAAAAATACAGTAAAAGTGTACTATTAATTCTATCTCTCTTTATATATATTATTATCTTCGTCTTTCTCCTATCAATTTCTCAATATCAATTTTATGTTCTTCTAGAATAGTAAAGAGATTTCTTATAATTCCACAAATAGATAAATCCCTCATCTTTACTAACTTAACTCACCTTTTAAACTGCACCTAGTATATCCTATTCAACCAAGTCTAAGTCCCTCAGTATTTACATCTCGTTAACGACTCAACTTCCTTATCGATATTACTCAAGTTCAATACCGAGGTAACGATATATAGATATCCCTTGCCTAGATCCTCTCTACTCCTAACAACTACTACTCAATCAATAAACCTCTTAGTTGATCTCCTCCTCTTATATCCATTAGTAAATTATCTCTACCATATTGTGTATTGCCCCCCTTTAATATTATCTACCCTTACACTCATGTAATATAAACTATACAAGAATTATTTATATATATATATATATTATATATATAAATATATATAAGGTTAACTATAAGTGGTGTCACACTTAGGAACCAGAGTCCCCATCCCTAGATATGAGAGGAGACTATTATAACTTACTTATCTTTATCTTCTCCCATAACGCTATTATTATTACACAACTCTCCAAATAATTATTATCATTCACTACTCACTATACTTAGACTACTTACGCTCGCGTTTTAATACTTAGATCTTAATTTTCACTGCTATTTATAAATATATTTTAATATAGTAATTTCATATATCGATATAAGTATATACTCCTGTCCTAAAGATATATGTTTTGTACACAACTTCTATACTCATATTAAGCCCGTACTAGATTATATTATCTTGTCAAAACCTATATTACTCAGCCCTTAATCCTCAATTTATATTCTTATTTCTCTTATATAGTATTATTACTTATAATACCCTATATTTACTAATTCTACCCAAATAATATAAATATACTACGTATATTCTATATACTTTAACTATATTATATATAGCTATAACATATACTTACAATACACCTATAATATATAAATATATTGTATCATTACACTTATGTGATTATATATTATATACTATACTATAATATAATTAATATATATTTTTATATTACACATTTTTTAATTTAATAAATAGTATATATAAGTGTATTAATTTATAATAGTTTATTTATTACTTATATTATATTATATTATATATATAAATTTTATTTACATTATATATTATAATTATTAATATTAATATATATATGTATTATTTAATATTAGCTTTTACTTATATTATTTATTATTAATTACCATCATTACATTTATTATAATTATTTTTTATATTAAGTTGAATTTTCAGTTATCTTATTTATATAATTCTACTTCTTTTTTACTTCTCAACCACAATCAATATTATTATACAATAACAATAGACTGACTCTATATATATGTCAGGTTCAAAATACTTTACCACTAATATTGTCAGCATGGTATGAGGAAATACTTATAAAATGTTGTCTAGGATTGATAAAGTCGACAACTGTTCCATAAGGATCTACAAATTGTTCGTCTATATATGGTTTCAGATAGTTGAGCCATAACTTATAACCCCATGTATATTCAAATCCAACCGTAGACGCATTGTCGATATAAAAACTTATCTCAGCCGCCCACCCTCCCTTTATTGTATTATCTTATTTTTAATTAGGTATATCTTATCAGTTATATACTACTACGCATTCTTACTAGCTACTTACTAATCCTCTTGTCTTCCTTCGCTGTCATAGAGTCATATATACTATGGACTGACGATATCTGAGATTACAACTAACTACATATAATTAGTTATACTATTTATCTAATACTCCACATGTGTGGTTTACTATCTCTTTATTATAGCCCCTCATAGGTTGTGTATATACTAGTATATGAACTCAACTAAATATATAAATATTATCATACTTATACTAAACAAATATTACATACTCCGATATAAGACATTCATATATAACATTAGCCGTATATTATGCTACACTTTTACTTACTTCGTCTACTGGGCTTTATTGTATTCCAAAATACTCTTAATATATTCTCTTCTCCATATAGGCTAATTACCTTAACTGACTCAATCCGATCATTTTTACTTCGTATTCTACTCCTAGCCAGTCTGAATTACTACCATACAATACTCACGCATCTATATATATCAACTAAATACGTACCTGAATTTAAAATTAAAAATGAAGCGTTTTTTGCTAATAGATCTTATGGAGCCAAATCAATTACTTCAACGTGTATACTTTATTCATTTACTATTTTTACTTCAGATTTTACCCCTTATTCTTATCAATTACCACACAACCTATCTAATACCTCTTAATTCGTATATTCAATTATATATTATTTTTTAAGTTCAATATATTATTATATTACCTACTATAAATATACATATAACTATATATAACTATCGACATATGCATTATTATATGAAATGTAATTAAATCAAATATACAGTGGAACATGCTTATTACGAAATTGTTAAGGGGGACAAATTT
>JABUQX010066551.1:0-28347 GCA_015478945.1 Trachelipus rathkii | reverse complement strand
TGCCACATTCGTCCAACCTGGCAAAAAAAGCACGCAGATGTTGCTCGTGCTTCAGGCATGGGAGAAGAGGAAGCTATTGAGAGGTCATCGAGATAAGCAAAAGCGAAAAGGGAGACCTCTAAGAACGTGATCGATGAAAGCCGTTTGGAAAAGTCGAGCGCACCCTCAAACACGGAAAGTGCATGCGTTTGTACTACACAAGAGGCCAAAAGCAAAGTGATGATCATGGGCCGTTTCTTCCGAGGTATGGCCTCATCTGCGACTGGATCTCGGTGGTGGAACCCTGGGCACTACGATCCAATCTTACTAACAAATGGATATTAGCAGCCAGATTAGAGGTCGAAAGACTTTCGATGGTACGGACCGGCGTGGCGGTCTAGGTATCGCTACAAGCGTTCAAACCCCTAAATCTCCCACAGGCCTCGGCAATCACGCCAAGCACCTTTAGGGAATATGGAGGAGGGGAGACCATTGAACTTTTTGGCCTAAGGCGGACATACCAAGTTCGCAGCATGTGCTCAAACTCCGCCTTGGCCGCTTTAGCTTGTCAGGAGGCAGACGCCAAGCACGAGCGAAAGTGGGAGAGCCATAGTCTTACTATAATGCGCAAGAATTGTTTGAACAGGAGAAGAAGAAGAACAGGGGGTCAACAGCGCCGGAAAATCCTTCTGCAGGATGGTGAAGCAGGGGGAGGTACCAGAAGAAGCGAGCAACCGCCAGAGATGCCCTTTAAGAGCAGAAGAAACTACAGTACCTGCAGAAGACAGAGACGTACAACCGTCAAACCAATCTCCTGTTTCTGTAGACTCGACCATAAGGTCGAAATGCTGACAGAAAATCAGCTCCCAAAATGGGTTTGACACGCTGGCTACGTCAGCGACCACGAAACCAGGGGAATTGAACGGCGGAGAGGAGGTCTAAGGCTGCACAAACGGCTCATCCATAGAAGGATGTACTACCATTTGCCTGCGTAAAGAGCCCGGTCAGGAAGAGGACAGCGGTGACTTTTGTGGTAGTACTCGATGGGAAGCAAGCGAAACGACGCAGCCCAGGTCGTCGATTGCAGATAAAAGAAACAGGTTTGCTAGACCTGTCGAGAAGTGCGCAGACAGCGAGCGATGAAGAAGGCGGAGATGAAGGCCAAACAGAGGATGGCCAGCGGTAGATCACCGCCTTTATTGAACCGCTGTTCTAGAGGGTTCCGAACAAAGTTGCAGGGTTGGAGCACTTAGTCGCCTTCAGGCCATACCGATGGTGGTAAAAACAATATCCGTTAAGATATTGCGTAGGGCCTGGGGTGGGAGAACGTCAGAGGAGTGGGTGCGGGAAGGTAAATCCTTTGGGACCGGTAGCATAGCGGAGATGTCCTTTAGCCCACCGCCCTTGATACGAACAAGTGAATCACGCAGGGTACCGCGATGCTCGAGTACTCTGAGATCTTCCACGGCCACGCATCATCCGCGGTCACTCCTATTCCGCACATGATCGTACGACCACCACGATATGATAGATAAGAACGCGGCCTCAACTCAGAAAACGTCCTGGCAGTGCTCTAACACCGAAGCCCTCGCTGCCACAGATACAGATCACATCGAGTCCTCACACATCTCGAGCACTGCTATCTCGATACATCCACTCAGACATAAGACGTGGCAACCCGACGACACATCGCGTACGCGCTGACCACACCCCACATCCACACATATCTGACTTAAACTAGATATCTCTCTGCTACACATCATTCTAACACGCACGCTCTGACCAAGCTAGCCTTCATCCATATACTCGATCTATAGCGCATACACAGCTCAACCATGCCTCGCGTCCAACGCTATCCACACAAGCATGAACTTCACATCCACTGCCACGTCACCTCATCGTGGCACACTACCAGACATGCTCGATGAGCGTCAGTCGCCATCAGCCATATAGCATGATCTCAACCTATATAAGCTCAACCGAGTGCATAATCCACGCACGCTACCTCTTTGAACTAATACTCTCGGTCCTCAGTACATCGACAGCGCTCTACCGTACTGCGTCCGCACACTGACCTCAATATCCTATAGTCACATCTAGCATATGACAAGCTCTACTTAGCACATACTGAGCGGCACCCCAGCCATTACTCTCAGTCACACACTATCTCGGCGTTGAACCTCGTAGAGTCATATGCCGAGAGAGCTGCTCTTCTCTGACCGGATATACGCAGAGTTATAGTATCATCAGTAGTAGCAGCATACTCACACGCACGTGCACCTAACGCGTCGCTGCGCACATCCCTCGACCAGCTAGTCATTGATACATGCATACTCATACTCGAAGACACACATCTTAACCCAGCTGATCGCACACATCTACATACCCCAAGACTCAGTCGCTACTTCCCCTTAACATCGCCGCAATAATATTACACAGCAATAAATAACATATATCTATATGACACCTATCTACACACCGCACCTACATCAATCGACCATAAAACTCCATCGACGAAACCCACATACCACATCCAGCTTCTCCCGCCTCAGAGGATCAGTGCGCATACTCAGAACGTCACAGATCTAAATGACCTCTATAGACACAATATCTCACAAAAAGTCACATACTATAACGTATCAGTATTGCTTCTCTCCTCCATATCCTCTCTAGACTAGTGCTGCCTCATGAGCTCCAAAGTATACCTCAGTCCCACTACACGCTCTCACACAATATCAACCCATCTCTAACTACCTTCTATCACCTGGCTCATGAAGTCTACGCTACCTCTCTATATAGCGTAAGCTGAAACACTATCCTACTACACTGTCCCAATGTTTCCTGATTGAAAATTTTTCTTTTCCCGCTGATATAATAAGTTAAACTTTTATCTTGAAAATAAAAATAAAAACTAGCTGTTTCCGTACCCTTTGTCTACATCTCTGAGCTACGGAGATGCTTTCAACTCCCTCCCGATCCTCCTACGCACATGCACTTCCACATCCGCCTCGCACCCTGCCGCTCTCTAACCACTATCAGCGAAGCTCAATCGAAACGAAATCACATACTCTCAGATCATCTCCATCAACCGAGTACACTAACCTCTATACGCACACTTCACATCTATTACTCCTGTCATACGTATAGGTACTATATGACACTGCCAGAACGAAATCTAGACGCCAGCATCATCATGTCCAACGCACGAGATTACATAACATCATAATCTCATAGACATCATACACCATTACATTATATAGCTCGTACAACTAGCACACCATAGATACCCGTCACCAGACCACGTGCCCTGCACCATGCTCACCTTCCCACACGCCAACACTTAAAGATAATTAATAATAATAATAATAACAATAAATACATAATAATATAATAATAAATAATAGATCAATAATAATAATAATAATAATAATAATAATAATAAAAATTTAAGCCCTGATTATCAGCAACAGGACGGTTTTCCTTTGTTTTGGCCTATGGATGTGTCCACTGTGAGCCTGATGAGAAATGGATAGCGGGTGTTGGGAGCCTACTCTTCGGGTAGCTTCAAAACACTCCTGATCACACTCTTTAGCGTGGGGTTTGGTTTGTTTGAAGTTAAGGTCGAAGTTAAAGACTTGATTACAGTTGAATTTGTATTTTTAGAAGAAAATAACACGGACCCTGTTAAAATTCGAGTTAAAAACAAAAATCAGAATAATTAATACTAAGAAATAAAAATAATGTTTAACTAAAATATAAACATAAAATAAATAAATAATTATTTTACATTAAAATTTGTAAAACTAAAAATGAATAAAATTTGGGCCTATTAGATGGCCTACTTGTTGGGCCTATTATAAAAATTATTATGAAATAAAAATAATATAAATAAATTTAACATAAAATATAATAAATAATTACTACATTAAATTTTATATAAAAAAGGAATTAAAAATTATGGGCTATTAGATGGAGTACTTGTTGGCCTACATAAAAATCAAAAGATATTAGCCAAACGGAAATCGGGCGTAGGTTCCCCTGAAATGGCCTTACATAAAATATTAGGCGCTTCAGTATATACTAACCTAAGGGTGCTACCATGAGGATAAGCTAGCTAAGTATTTATAAATAAAAATATATAAAGAAATGTTATAATAACGGCCACTTTCACAGGATACCAACATCAATCACTATTATAACACTGTAATACATTAATAACTATAATTGAACTGTCCATTTCACTCACCATGGCATAAAGAAGTTAAATCACATGCTTTAATAAGCTTCAGATAATATAAATAATAAAATATTCATAATCTCTGAGCAATTGGAAAAGCGTCGATGCCGTGCCACGAAAATTGCGGCAAGATAAGATGAAACGCTCTACTCAAAAACTATTGAAAATTTGCCATAGTGAGAAAATAGAGGTTCGATTAAAGAAACTCCGCATTGCATTGCGTGCTATGTTGTGAAGATTGACCTCAACACTAATTACAACAATATATGATAATATATATATATAATATATAATATATATAACTAATATATATATTGATATAGTATACACTATATCTAATATATATATATATATATATATATAATATATATATATATATATATATATAGTATATATGATTATCATTAATTTGGATTTTAATATGAAATTAATGAATATCTTATTATCCCATATTTTCTGGCATTTTGAGAAACTTTATTTCAATAATCATGTAGTTATGTGTAATACACTGTGTATGAATACTACACAGGCTACCATTATATTTTGTTATGTAAAATAAATCCCTTTCAGCAAATTTTTAAATTACAAGTACATTAGTAATTCCGGTTCCAGCCGGAATTTGTCAAAATTCCGGCAGGAACCGGAACCAGAAAAAAATGGTTCAAATTCGCCGCCCTCGGAATTCCGGCTACACCTCTATATACGCGTCCAAACCAATTACCGTTTCCACAGCTCTGCTTTATATAGATCAAGCCAAAATATAAGAAAAAAATTGCAATGATAACAAAAAATAAATAAAAGCAAATTAAGTTGCTGTGCGATAGCTTATATGCATGTTAGGAAGAATTGAAACTCAAAACGGATAAACATTTATACATCTCAGTAAGTCCACAAGAGTATAAAACTAAGTACCAGCAAAAAAATTATAAGTTCAATAAATTTGCAATTTTAAGGGTTAGAATACATAAAAATCTGGAAAATTTAGAAATGAATAAAAAAAGAAAAAGTGAACTAATTAAAATCAAACTGAAGCACACATGTACAAAAATAACTTGAAAAAAATAAACATAAATATTAATAATAATTGAAAAGTTTCTTTTTAGAAAAAAAAATAATTTCCTGCTTCGATAAACATAAAAAAGCAAAGGCTCCTAATACAATAAAAAGCATCCATTTACCACAGCCAGGCATTCATTAAATATTTTGACTACAGCAACAAAAACGTAGGCCTACTAAAATATCTAGACTATCTACCAGACTATTAATATAAAGTAATTAAAGTATTACTACTGCCACCTACTATTTACCAGACTACTAATATAAAGTAATAATTACTTAATTCTAAATACAGAAATTTATTTAATAATTCGTACCGGCAAAAATAAGTATCAGAACTGTCGAACAATCAATGTTTATTTTAACGAATACATCTTAATAAAGATTCAATGTTTTTATGTTTTTATGTTTTCCTGTGAAGTGAAGCTTTCACCTGTGTTGGGCTTCGAAGGTGAACTCCTTAAACTAACTCTCTGAATAAAACTTTTATCACAGTAAGAAACACTTAAAGGGCTTTTCACCTGTGTGGGTTCGAATGTTTTAGTTTCTAAGAGTAATGCTTACATTTGAAAATTCTTATACAGTAAGAACAGCTTAACATGGCTTTTCACGCGTGTGGCATCTGAATGTGTCTTTCTAAATCTTGTTTAACGAATAAACAAACATATACCACCAATAACAACATTAATGTTCTCACCTCCACACGTACTATGTGGGTTCGAAGGTGAACTCTTAAAATAACTCTCTGATTAAAAGTTTTTTCACAGTAAGAACACTTAAATGGCTTTTCACCCGTGTGGGTTCGAATGTGGGTTTCTAAATCTTGTTTACGATTAAAACTTTTATCACAGTAAGAACACTTAAATGGGTTTTTCACCCGTGTGGGTTTGAAGGTGAACTGTTACTAAACTACTTTTATCAGATAAACTTTTATCACAGTAAGAACACTTAAAATGGCCTTTTCACCCGTGTGTGAGGTATTCGCAATTGTGTCTTCTAAATCTTGTTAACGATTAAAACATTTATGCACAGTAAGAACACTTTGCATAGAGTTTTTTCCCCTGTAGGTGGGTTCGAAGCTGTGAACTTTAAAATAACTCTGCTGCTCTCCAGCTATGCATTTAAGTTTTTTCACGAGTAAGACACATTAAATGCTTTTCACCCCGTGATGGGCTTTCGAATGTGGGTTTCTATATCTTGGTTACGTATAATTAAAATATTTTATCACACAGTCAAGAACACATTTAAATTAGGTTGTCACCCATGTGGGTTCGAAGGTGAACTCTTAAAGTCAAAAACAAAACAAAACAAAAATACTCTAGCATAACAACTTATTCTCACAGTAAGAACACTTAAATGGGGTTTCACCCGTGTGGGTTCGAATGCGACTGGGTTTCTAAATCTTGTTTTTACCATCCTCGATCTGAAAAACTTTCATCACAGTAGAACACTTAAATGGTTGTTTCACCCGTGCTAGTTCGAATGTGAGTATTCTAAAGTACTTTTTCTGCCTGAAAAAAGCTATTCTCACAGTATAGAACTCTGAAATGACTTTTTCCACCAGTTGGCTTCCGAAGTGATCTTTAAACCATCCTTACTAACAAACTATATCTGCACAATCCAGAGAGTCACGTAAAGGCTATTATCTAGTATTATTACACGCGTATCAGTATCAACAACTGAAATATTCTTTCTTAAAAATATTTTTCCAAATCATTTGTCATTTCTCAATATTTTTAATACGCAAAGCTTAAGGCCACGCCACCGTACTTCATACAGTGCCACATGTTTGGTATCAAAATTTCCTGGACCTAGAAAAGCTCTGCCTCATAAGTTTTGCCTGTGGGCAACAGAAATGATTAGAGAAACTATAACTAACAAATAAAGGTACGAATCGCCTTTGTTTATACAGTAAATAACATAAGTCATGTAGTCTGATAATTTTTTTTTGTAACACCTTTCACATTCCATCATTTCACATATCCACAGGAAGGCTGTGAAGAAAACGGAACATGAATTCTTACTTCCAACACTTCACTCATTGGTGTAAAATTAGTTTGCTGTTCTTACATACTTAAATATTTTATGTATTTTAACGCTTTTAATAAAATGAAAGTACTACTTTCATTTTAAGCCTATACTTATACATAGCATTCTGACGTTAAAATGGAGATAATTCTATGTTGTTAAATAGAATTTGTTGTTATATAACTAATTTTCCAACTTAATCCACGCCAAATCGACACCACGCATATAATTTGCATATTAGAATCAAAAAAAAAAAGCAAATGGTGGGTACTTGCGAGTCATTAATTGAGCCAAAACTAAATTCAAAAGAACAAAACATATAATATGGATATCAAAATAGCCGTAAAAAAAAAAAAAAAAAGAACAATGCACTTATTACAAAAAGCCAAAAAAAATCATAAATTAAACAAGAAGGAAGCAATAATGACTAGCTCCAGCTTACCATACTTGTAAAAAGTCACAAAAATACATTTCATGCGATTAGACAAATTTTCTCTCAAGTGGGTTGCGACCCTTTATTAAGAGCGACCTAAAATAAAGAGATTAAAATTAAAGCACTTGGCTTATACAAAAGCGTCACTAAATAGAAATAAACAAAGTACATAAAAAAGTAAAAATATAAAAAAAAAAAAAAAAAAAGAAAGGACGATCCTTTAGCACAACTAAAGATTGCAAAACCTTAAACTGAACACGATATTTAAAAAAATAAATACGAGAAAAAAAAATAATAAAATAAAAATTATTCAAAAAAACTATGTCGATATCTGTCGCCTGATTTGCACTGTCTGCGACGACCGCCTTCTGATACCTTATATCATTCGAACTGATGATGATATACTTCCAGTGGACCCTTTCTTAACACTCGGCATTAGCGACAGCACCAGACGACAAGTTATCTGACAGCATGTCGGCGCTCGCACATATACTATAAAAAAAACTCATGGCTATACTTTATTGTTTCATCCGCCAATCTGTTATAATTTACTAACCCACCAATTTCAGCAATTTAGACTCTCTATTCATATCAACGACGGATGGTACACTAATAATAGTTTCTTTACTATATATTGTAATACATCGTCTTTCATTTTGGCGGTTCTTATCACTCTTTTTGAGTCCACGTAACAACCTTATCTTTATCTCCTCCAGATATGCGAACAAGGCATGGCTCGGGGATTTTGACTGGTTTTGTTTCATCGACGTTATCGGCCCTTTCTATTCTCGCGTCGATTCTTGGTCATTTTACATTTTATTTTGCCCTTCCAAAGGATTGTCACATTTTATAACCAGACCTCATCAGCCAAGACCTAGAAGTCAGATCGGTGTGACGCTCCATTGAAAAATGGGGAAGACATAAAATAAAATTCTTCAACTATATCTTGTTCCGGTCTTTTTGCCTTTTTATTAATCACTCGCATTGTGTCGAAGGTTTAAACACGCAGAATATGTCTATAAAAAAAAAATAGAACACAACTCCTTAGTCAGTAAAATTAAAACTTGATGTGTATTATTTATACTCAAATACCCGCATTTTTAGTCGGTGCACCATCCTTAATCTGCGCACACTTCTAAACGTTTAAACGAAAAAACAACGACAGATATTACGTGAACTTGGCCCTAACAAGGGAAAGCCCACTACTAATCATCATAGTCGAACTACCTATATTTATTAAATTACCGCAGGCACAGCTATACCCAACCCCAGTTTAATACTATTAACTTTTCCTGGCGGAAAAAAAATAAATTATTAACACAATAAATAAACCAAAAATTATAAGAATAATAGAAAACAATGTGCATGATAATAAATTCTATCTACGACTTAAAAAGTTGTCGAATATTTACTGCCAAAAAAAGAACCAAACCACCGATCAACGCTTGTACAGTGAATATAGACGACATCAGTCGTCGGGAAAAATTAAGTGTATGGCCTCTTGCATGATGAACGACCTCCGACCTTGCGATGCCTATATCTCACTTTGCTCTGAATGAAAAAAATATATGTTTCTTATTTTATTTTTTGCCCTAAAATATCTCACAACATTTTTAATTATACTGATCAATTTCCCAATATGGGAAACACATTGATTTTTTATTTTTTTTTTTTCAAATGTCCTAGATCTTCCATCGACCAGCACTCGTTTTTTTTAAAAAAAATTCGAACTCAATATAATTTTATAATTATAATTTTCCACTTAATTTATATATAAAATTTGTCAAGATATGTTTTGTTAATTTATTTATTGAAAGAAAAATTCGTATTTTAAGAGTTTCCTAAATTTGTGTGAGATTTGTTATCCGGTGAAATTGGGGGACGAATGAAGAACGAAGTATTTGGGGAAAAAAGATTTTATAGGAGTAGAAAAAAAGAAAAAAAAAAGGAGCCAAAATAATTGAAAAAAAGGAAAGAATAATAAAATAAAAGAAAAAAAAGGGAGAAAGAAAAATGGTAGATATCATTCTACTTCAGATATTTTTATGCAATCTTATGCCAAGAGAGAGAGACAAGGAAAAAGAAAAGGGGGAAAAAAGAATAAAAATAATTATAGTGTAATAGTTCTTAAGGCTGTTTTAGAAGCCAAGAACAAACAAAAAGAAGGAAGAAAACGAGAATAATGAAAAAATTTTTTTAATGAACATTTTTGGAATTTCAATATCCGTTTTTATATACCAAATATTTCCGTAATATAGTTTGTTTTATTTAGAGGAGTAACGCTGTTATTTGAGGAATAAAAAAATTGATAGTATAACTTTTCTTATAATAAATTACCCATCTTTTTGTTTCTTTTTAAATTTTCAAACATTGACAAATTTAGATACTTTTATCTTCTCAAGGTACTTAATTTTTTCTCTTATTTTATTTTCATATCTAATTAATTTTTTAAAATTTAGAGTATATAGAAAAATTTGAGTTGCTTTAACTCCGGTGGTATTTTTCAGGCAGTTTGAAAAGAGTTTCACAACATACTTAATAGTCCGGAACTACCGATAATGGTCGAGCCATCAACAGATTCATCGAAAATAGCAACACTAGCAGAATTTGCCAAAACATGCGTTTCATCATTTGAGCTATTAAAATGTTAACATATCTAAAAAACTATCGAATAACAAATTAAAATCAACTTTATCTCTATCGAATGATTGGGTAATGTGACAATGTATAAATCACCATTATATTATTATCATAGATGTATGCTTTTTGTTAGAGTGAGTAGAATACTCTGTTAAATATCTCTTAATGTACCTTTAAGATTTTACCTCAAATAATTTGTGCATAATATTTGTTTGAATTATTTAGGAAAAACGTTGACACTTAAGAGCTAAATTTATTAATATTTGTGACAATTTTAAGAAAAATAAGTTTGCTCTTTACTTCATGCCAGCCGTCAATTTTAATGAGTGTATGAAATGTTTTTATTACAAATTTAGCTTGCTTTAAACTATAACTAAACTAATTAGACAAAATAATTGAACTAAAACCAACACAACTATTAGGGTGGAGATAAAATTATTATCGTCATTACCAACTCTATACTTTCTGCTTTTGGAAAATACCAATCAAAAAAAGACATTGATTTTTTTCAAATGTCTTAAAAAATACTCGTTCTTATAAAAAAACTCAATTGTTACGATTACCAGGCTAATTTATATTCACTGATTGTATGAATTTTTCTAAAAAGATATCTCTTTACTTAACATTTGACAAGTAAACACATATCAACCATAAAGAAATCTTCTTGAAATAATTTTTAAGTACAAATAAAAAATTTAGGAAAACATCAGGATTAAAACTTTATCTTCATAAATCAGGTTTTTACCTTCTATGAAATAATTTTTGGTGAGTTTATGTGGAAAATATAAAATCTCTGATTAAAAATTCATTAAAATTGTAGAGTTATTTTTTCACACACTCGTAAATCTTCTCAAACATTTGAAAGACAACCACATAATAAAACAATAATAAATTCTCTTTCTGTCATTTTTGTAAATTGCATTTCTCAAATATCACATTATTTGTTTCTAATAGAATCGCTGAAATTACCGTTATTTAAACTCAATTTTTAAGATTAACCAAAATAATTTAAATGTTGAAATTTAGGAGAAAATCGTACTTTTTAAAAGAGTTTACTTAAATTTTAGATTTGATTTATTTCCAGAAAAGAAAAAGAAATAAATTTTAGAATTTATAAATTTTTTTGATTTTAAAACTAGGCATTTGGTCAAAAACTAATTGATAATATTTGGTAATTAATTATAAAAACAAATATTGAATTATTTCATTAGTATAAAAGGAGAATGTCAAGGAGGGATAAACTATTAATAATTGACTTTTTTTCTGTCTTTTTTCTTATAAATTGCAATTTTGATCCAATGAAGTTACACATTTATTTAATTTTTTCTATAAAGTGCTTGGAGAAAATATTCCTCATACATGAAAAACTCCAGTTTTCTAGAAAGGCATTTGTTATCGTATAATAAATTTCAAATATAATATTGGCATTGAAAATAATTTAAAATAGTGATTCAAAATTAAAGTTTGTCGATAAACAACCGCTGTTTTTTTAATTTAAGAAAAAGTTAATTTTACACATTCTTAAAAAAATACGCTTTTTCTCTTAAATTTTCACACTACCAAATTAAAACTCTTAAAAGTTACGATTCTTTCCTAAATTTCAACATTTTGAAATTATTTGTTACAATCTTACAAAATTGAGTTTTTAACGGTACTTTTAGCAATCTTGATTAAAAAAATAGATAAAATTATTAATAGTAGGTTATACAAAAGTAGTCGATAATTATATTTTAGGCAAGATTTCAAAGAAGATTAAAAGCAAAAATGTTAATTAAATTGTATAAGAAACAAGGTTTTTATTAAGCCCTATTCAATGTGATTCAAGGCATATTTTGGTTCTATGTAATTAAGAGCTATTAAAAGTTGAAGTAAAAAAAAGACGAGCATAAAACGTTACAAACAATTATTAATATTATTTCGTAAACATTAGCAATCGCACCAATTGCGTTTTTCATATTATAACTAACATTAATAATTCTTTAATAGATTGTCTTTTTCGTTTTCCAAGAAAAAAATAAATCAATCTTAGCAAATTTACCGATTAATTTCAAATGTTGAAAATATTAAGAAAAATCATATGTCTTTTAAGTAGTTCTTCTTTTAAGAATTTTGGTGATATGTATGAAAAAGACTATTCGCCTTAGAATGTTTTAATAATTTTTTTAATAAAAACTAAGGTTTTAAATCAAACTAAAAAAGAAATAATTTTGTTATATAATAAACATAATCAAATATATCTGAAAAATTTCATATTTAAAAAACTTGACACGACTCTATAATGCCAACTATAATAAACATTATATAATATATTCACGATTTCTGCTTTTTGACAATTTGCATTTCAAATGACTTAACACGAATCGTGTATTCAAATGCTGTAAAATCATTCCGTATTAAAAACTCAATTATAAGATTTACTAACCACAATAATTTTCAATAAATTGAAAATTAGGAATAACAATACGTACTTTTTTTTAGAGCGCTTCTAAAAATTAATTTTGCTGAATATTGTAAAATAAGAAAAACTTACTGACTGTGAATAGGTTATAATATTTATTATAAACAGTTTTCAACAACTAATGTATAAATTTTTGTATTTTTTAATTCTTAATAATTGTATAATTTTAAAAAGACAAGTATTACTTTTGTAACACTTCATTGAATTACTTCCAAACGTCATACCAAGTTTAACACACTCTTAAACTGAGTTAAATAAATTCCACCGACTTTCTGCTTTTGAAATTGTATTTCCAATGAAAACACATTAGATTATTATATTTTCAAATGGCATGAAAAATCCTGCGCTAAAAATCTACACGAAATCATAATGAAATACCAAGCTAATTTCAAATGTTCAAGATATTATGGTACAAAAATCGTACTTTTAGAAAGTTCTAAATTTTTGTCAATTTACTAAGAGAAATTTTAAGAGAAAAGCAAATATTAGAAGTTATATAATTTTGGATGAAATTTAAAATCTAGGTTCAACATCTAATTGAATGATTATTTTTTTTAGAGTGTATCAATATTTGACATTAATATTATAAATATTCATTTTTTAAATGACATTACACTGTGTTAAGATCTCATTAAATACTAATATATATTAAATTTCACTTCCATAAGAAATATGGAGTGTTGAAATAGCGCTTTTTAATGCGTAGTGGGGACGCATATATTCTTGCTACAATGTTGCATATACCGGAAAATTACCAGTTTAAAAATTTTTTATGAAGTGAGAAATAATAAATAAAGTGTTTTCTAGAGATGTGTGATAGAAATTTCAAGAAAAATTCGATACCTTATACATGAGTTTTCTTAATTGAATTGTAATGTAAAAAATTTAAAGAAAAACGCACCCCAATATCTTTTTAACTTCGATTTCAACAAATTCTTTTCTTCTAAAACATGTTTTCACAACATAAAATATTTTATATGTACCACATGTATCATAACTTTCATTTTGTCATGGTCATTTTTTATTATAATAAACGATTAACTTAAGCAAATTCAACACAGCGTATTAATTTGACTTTTTCTTGAACTTTTTTGTTCAGCTATTGCATTTCATTGAACACAGTAAGTTCGTAAAATGACCTTGTAACTTAACATTTCATTAAAAACGTCAATTTTAAAATTTACTAAATAATTTACAAATGTTGAATATTATGTGAGAGATAATACGTATTTAATATGAGTTTTCCTAACATTTGTAATTTGTAGAAAGAAATTAAGAAAAAAAGAATAATTCTTTAGAAGTTTAAAATTTTATAAAATCAGTCGTTTATACACACTAAACTGAAACGATTTTTGGAGCTTTTAAAAAAAACAAAAATTATTATTAATGAATTTATCTGTTTCAATCTTTATATAAAGGACACCAAAAAATTAATATAATATCTCTTATTCTGCTTTTCGCATACCGGATGTCAATTTTTTCAAATGTAACACCATTATTTTTTTCTATAACTGCTGAGAAAAAATATGTTTAGAATAACTAACAATGTTTAAGATTTTCACCAATTACATTTACAATGTTTGAAATTTAGGGAAGAAATCGTGACTCTTAAAAGTTCCTAATAATTTCGTTTCTGTCTGTGAGTATGTGTGGATCGTGAAAAGTTAAGAAAAGCGTAATTTTAGAAGTTTATATTTATTATTAAAACAGTTTTCACAACTAATAGAAAATATTATTAGGTATATAAAAACTAGTATTATATTGAAATTTCTTTTAAATATCGCCTCAATTTAATTTGATATTACTTAATAAATAAATTCACTTGTGTCTCTTTTCCCACCATAACATTTATATAAATTCAACATTATTATCGACGCAGTTTTTTTATTCTAACCATTACACCCCATCTCCAATCAAGATCTAACAAATTATATTTCGAGAATTAGGTTAAATTTAAGGAAAATTCTGTTACTTTTATACAGAATTTCTAAATATTGTAATTGTGAAATATTATTTTAAGAAAAAGCGTTAATTTTAGAGAGTTAAAATTTTTTTTTACTAAAACAGGTGTTGGAGAAACAAGAGGAAATATGTGGCTTTTTTAAGGACGAGTTGTAAGAATTTTCATCAAAAAACTTTCTAAATTTACATAAAAGGCAAATAATAATGTACTTATTAAAAAAATTCGCATTTTGACTGAAAATACATTTCAAATGAAAAAATACATTTATTTTTTTACTCACCAAGTAATAAATTTTAAATACGGTTAAAAACTACACCTTTATAAGATTGATAACCAATAATTTTACAAATGCCTATAAATCTTTACCGAAGAGAAAATTTACGGTTATATTTTATAGAGATGGTTAAATTTCGTCGAGACTGAGTGAAAATTTTGTAAGAAAAAGAGCCGTCAATTTAATGTTATATAAGATTTTTTATTAAAAAAACCAGGTTTTCACAAACAATGAATAATTTGATAATAAAAAAAATATTGAAAATACAGTTTAGCATTAGCAAATTTCAGAGCCAATTCAAATTATTTTTCAATTCGACATATTTCCTCCTTATTTGAAATTGACATTACTCTAATGTCACAACACTTACTTATTATTATTCAAGAGAAATAGCGTTATGAAAATCACCCGGTACAGAAAAGAAATATCTCAATTTTATAAATTTTACACAAAATTCATGAATTTTAAATTTTATCGGTAGTGAAATTAGCGAATAAATCAGAATTCTGGTGAACACGTTTCTAGTTCTTGTAATGTTTTGTAATTTATAATAAGATAAAGAACGAAATTTTATTATTTATTGTTTTTTAATTTAACACAGGATATTCACAACTATTTGAAATATTTTTTTCATGTTTTTATATAAAATTTATAAACTATAAGTATTAGAAATTTCATTTAAAAAAAACTCAATCCTATAAGACACCTTATAGCCATTAATAAATTTCAATTTTTTGCGTTTGGAATAGCATTTTCAATTGAAGTGTTGTTCCCTTTTAATACTGAAAAATACCGTTAAAAAACTCAAATTTTAAGATTTAACAAAATAATTTCAAAATGTCTTGAAATGTAAGAAAACGTACTTTTTAGGGTTTCTAAATTTAAGATAATAAGAGAGAAAAGTAATGAAAAAGCTAATATTCTTTTACGCAGAAAAGAGTGATGGACATAAAAAATAGGTTTTAATAATTTATTTCAAAAAAATCATTGTTATACTTTAAAAAACAAATATATGAAAATTTTCATTACGCATAAACGTTTAATTTCAAGTTTCGTAATTAAAACATTGTTAATTCAAAGTAACTTATAACGTTGTGTAACGTTAGCATAAAACAATTACATTCATATTTAAATTCATTATTATATTTCATATTTCTTCATTAGGAAATACCGTTAAAAAACATCTCCACACTTTTTAATAAGAAATTTACGAATATAATAATTTTCATTCATGTTGATATTTAGTGAAATAAAACGAAAAATGTTAAAATGTTATTAAATTATGTTATACATGATGTAATTAAAATGTTAAGAAAAGAATCCTCAGTTTGGTAAACTCTTCTAATTTTAGAAGTTAAAATATTTAATTTTTTATGCACAAGGTTTTTGTCATCAACTAATGCAAATATTGGTATATAATAACATATATATGAAATTATCAATTTACACACACACGTCCATTTTTAGACAACCTAAAAACTGAATTGAATACAATTTTACTTTTCTTGTCTTTTATATAATAGCATTTTAAGATGGAAATAACATTATTTTTCTAATGCTGAAAAATACACGCTCCGTATAAATAACTTCTATTATTTAAAGAATATTACCAACTAAATGCACTGATTTTGAGACTAAATTTAGAGTGTCTTTGCAATGATTTTGACGAATTTCCTAGAAAGTTTCTACATTTCAATATAATTTTGATTACATTTAAGATAAAGACGTAATTTTAGAAGTATTAAAATTGCTGAAATATAAAACAGATTTTTTCTCGAATAATTAAAATAATATTGCGTTAATTTATAAATAAGAGAGAAATTTGTATAAAATTTAAAAAAAAAAACGGTCAATTCTTTAGAGGACTCTCACACCTAAAAAAATATCTTAGGTAATAAATTCGCTTTTCTGCTTTCTTAAATTGCATTTCATCATGAAGACACATTTTTTTCAATATTGAATTAATGTAATAGCACCCGTTAAAAACCTCAAACTTTTAAATTTACCATCATAATTTCAAAATGTATATTGAATTGTAGTGTAGTAAAATCGTACTTACTTGTTAAGATGTTTTCAAATTTTATAATGTGAAATTGCCTAAGAAAAAAGACTAATAATGATATTAGAAGAATAATGATTTCGATCGATAATGGGTGAACTAATGGAATAATGTGAGTTATTATAAAAAACAAGACTAGTATTTGATTCATTATAAATCAAAGAACAAGAAATAGCACTAAAACTTATTTAATTAAATCGCCTTTTTCTGTTAGTGGTAATTAGACATTTTTATATAACACTAATCTTTTCTTCTATATTCAATTAATCTTCACCACCAAATATTAAATTTTAATTTTCAACCAAAATAAATTTCTACAATTATATATGTTTGAGTGTTAAAAATTACTTAAGTATTTTTAAAACTTATTTTTCTACACTACAAATTTGTGTAGAAAAAAATCTTAAGTACATATTAAGACACACGACTAAATAAATTACATTAATAACAAGTACTAATTATTATATTTAAAACAGTTACCCACAACATTTCTTTATATGTAAAAACTATTTTGGTTCAAATAAAAAACAATATTATATTAAATATCGTAGCAAAATTAAGTTGACCCTAAAATATTTAAATTAATCTCATTTAAAATTTTTAATTAAGTTCCCCAACTTTTGCTTTCTTTATGAACGTAGCATTACTTTCAAACACGTTAGTCTCTCTTTCTGAATAAAATACCTTGTTAATAAAATATCTTATTAAAGACTAACCATTAATAATTTTTGAAATAGATTGATTATTTTTTAAATAAAGACCGCACCCTATTTAAGAGAGTTCTAAAATTTAATGTTAAATAATGTTAAATTTAGTGAAAAAAAGAAGTTTTTCTAGAAGTTAGAATCTAGTATTAAAAACGAATTGGCACAACCATAGGATAGAAAATTACATATTGGATAATTAAAAACAAGCAAGAGTAAGTAGAAATCATTCGATTAAATTAAACTCGTTCAAATTTTAGTTCACGCTCTAAATACTTTATTAGGATTAGAGTTTACCTTCTCTGTCTTATTTTGAAATATATATGACAATTTTGGGATGAATAAAACATCGAAATTAATAATTTTCTTATTTCACATCGAATTTAATTTATTTAATACCTTAAAAACTTAATTCTTTTTTAGACTTCATTACCAAATAATTTCAATATTGGAAATTATTTGGTAAAAAACCGTAATTTTAAGAGTTCATATTACGTAATATGAAATTTTAAGAAAAAAAATCTTTATATTAAAGTTAAATAGAATTATTATTAATAAACAGTTTCCAACAACTTAAAAGAGAAATAAATCTCCTAATGTTCTTGATGTTATAACATTTATCGAAAATGACTTGAAACGGATTAACTACTCTTCCCATGTGACAATTTGGGGGCAAACACATGTATAAATTATGCATGTACATCTGTGCTTTCATGTATTCCATTTATTTTCACTTTACTTTGGAAGTATTATTATTATTATTATTACGTTACATTCTGGTATCTATCTAGGTGTAAAACTTTAAAGTCAACCTTTTTTGTAGTTCATATTGCATCGATTTTTATTCCAAATAGTTTTGTTTGTATATGGGTGAAAGCGATGCGAGACCTTAATTCTTAAAATAATTAGAAAAAGATATTGACGAAAAGACAGCTGTTATAAATATATGAAAACTGTTTTTACAATATACTGTTTTTATTAGATATTATATAGCTAAAGAATTTAGTATTTTCCTAAGCTTAATTTTGTTTCATAAAATATAGTCACAATGTCTGGTCGACGAATGTGGGGCATTGGTTCCAAGCGTTTCAATAACGACACAGCTTCAAGAAGCATTCGATACAACACGTGTCGAGGTCCTAAAGACGATGATCTTGAGGACATTGCTGTCGTTTCGAACGCGGATCCAGGGCAGGTTAAATATGGATCTGGGATTATAACAGCCAATGGTCCAAGAGTTGTCCCAGGTAACTATATTGTATATTAGAGCTTAAATATATATATATATCATATATATTTCACTATTATATAAATATATTATAATATATATATATATATATATATATACTATATAATATAGTATATATATATAATTATATTATAAATATAATATTATATATATATATATATAACATAATATATATATAATATATAAATATATATATATATATATAATAATAAACATAGTATAATATATATATATATATAATAAGCATTAGCTATATTTATATATATATATATATATATATTATTATAATATATATATATTAACCATTTATCATAATATATAATATATAATAATAATATAATATATATATATATATTATCATAATTATATAATATATATATTAATATATATATATATTATATATATATATCTATATATACTTATAATATATATATATATACTATACATATATATGATATATATATATATATATATATATATACTTACTATTATATATATTATATTATATAATAATATATATATATATTATATATAATATATTTATATATATATAATATACTATATAATATATCATATATCATATCATATGTTATCATAGTAGTAAAAGCCAACCTTCACTCAATCTACTAGAATTGGAAAAAGCTAGTTGAGTATTCAAATAATTAGCGAAAGGAAAAAGAAAAACATGAACTTTTACACGTTGTTTGAATGTAAGCATATGAGAGGAATCTTTGAAATGAGAAGTATGAAAAATTTGTTTCAAAATTTACCAATAGTGTAGAGCCCCTATATTTAAGGGCGAGCATAGTGGTTAAGTCTGGTATCACAGAGTTGAACAAGAGAGAGAATGAGAATGAGATAATAAGAGTCACAACAACTCTTCTCAAAGGAGGAAGTATCCAATTAGAGAATTGGGAAGAGTAGTATTTGTTATAATAATGATAGTATAAGAGAGTGATGTGACACTTCAATGTCAAGAATAAGATTGGCGGGAGTCAGTGAGAGTGGGTGAATTAATAAAAAGAATCTATCAAAAGCTTTTTATAGGTCTAGTGGTACTACAGAAGATTTACGGTAATGTTGAAGAGCAGAGGACTAAACGCCAGAGAGAGAGGAGGAAAAAGATCATCATTCCAGCATTTCCAACAGAAAGAAAAGGTTGAAGATGGTACGCAGATACGTAGTAGTTTACCAGGGTAGGATACAAGCTCAGAAAGACACGCTTTAAGAGCTGCAGGAGGGATGCCATCAGTACCAAACTGGTAGATCAAAAGCAACGTCTTTAAGAAGAAATTACAATAATAGTCATAAATTGGTTGGAGGGAGGAGTAGAAAAGGAAAAACGTTGGATGATCTAAAATGGAATTAGAGGGAAAGTTGTAGACGAGGGGTAAAATTTGTCTATATATATATACTATATATAATATATGTACTATATATATATGTATACAAAAGATATATATATATATATATACCATACGAATTATAAACCATTTTTACTAATACTATATAATATACTATATATATATTTTAATATATGCATCATAATTTTTTTTTATCTACATAATATATATATTACCTATATATATATATATATCTAATCATGAGATCTATTAAACATTGCCAGAACAAAATCTAGTATATTATCAATTTTAAGTGTCTCACAAAATATTTTTAACAAAAAATAAAAAAAATATAAAATATGTTATAAATATATATTTATCTTATATATATTATTATCGATATAGATATATATAATATAGTATAATATATATTATATATATACTATATATATATTCCACGGCCCATTACTTAACCGACTCACGACTCGCCATCTCCACTTAAAATAACACTATAATTAATAATATCAAAAATAATAATAAAAAATATACAAGTTCAATAAATAGACTCTAATGATTACATCAATATAATAGTATATAGATAATTAATAATATCGATAAATAAAAAAATATTCGTTACATAAATTATAAAATTACAAATTCCTTTATTGCTGCTAATAATCCTTACACAATAAATTATCATTAATTTGTTCAACAAATGTAAGTATCAAATTCATATAAAAAATATAATAACTTTAACTTATATTATTTCTGAACAAATAAATGTCATGAAACATATAATAATTAATAAATATATATTAGCTAACAAAAAATATAAATATAAAACTAATAAATTAATGATATATACCTTATTAATAACTACCACACCCACCACACACCCTAACTATCACATTTAATAATTATAATAAACAATATATATAATAATATACTAAATAAGTTTATTAATATATATAATAAAAATTAATATACATAATAATATAACAGTCTTTATTAATAATTTATTTTGTTTTAAATATCATTACCAATTGGATAAAATAAAATAATATACTATAATATATACAAATAAACTAATATTTAAAATGAGATAAAAAAAATATATATAAATTAATTAAATTAATAAATCATATTTAATTACTAAACTTTTTCTAAATAAATAAACACTGATGAAAAAATCTTGCATGTCACATAATTTTAATACAATAATTTTAAAAACTATACCAATAATATATAATTATAAAAATATATAATATTAGTTTACTATAATATTATTAATTACTACATAATATAATAAATAAATTATATATTATAAAATATTAATAAACATAAATTTCCATTATAATAAATAATTACCATTACGTCCTTTCAAAAAAATTTGAGATTTTGATAATAAAATATTCTGCATGGTAAATAAATAATATAAATTTCAATAAATAATATATATAAATAAATATATACTATCTAAAATATAAATTAAATCAAATAATAATAAGAATAATCCATAATAATAATATATAAATAATTTTTTTAAAGCATAAATTTAAAAATACCATATAATTATATAATATAATTATAATAACAACTAATTAATAATGGCTGTACTTAATTTAAATAAGATTTAAATATTATTAAATATATATATATTATATATAATATATTAAACACTAACATCTCTCATGTCAATTAATAAAATATAATATTATGTCATAAATATCTATCAACTGTAATATAGTATAAAGTAGGAAAATTTGTAATATTTGAGTAATAAATTACAAACGAAAAACATTCAACACAAAAGATTGAAAAAAAAATTTAATCGTAAAGAGAAATACAGAAAATAATGTATCTCTTCATTTCAACATTTTTTTTTTTTTTTTTTTATTTAAACCGACTAAAAAACTAGTCCATAAATTCTGTTATTTACTTTGCAAATTTTCATTTGTAACGAAGACAAGATAAAAAAGAAAGTCCTTTCACTTAAATGATACTAATCATCAATCAAAAAAATATGATCATGGTAGAACTTTCTTAAAGATAATTATGAAGTATATCCATGATAAATTTCTATAATCGAGTGCAGACATTATAAAAATGATAACGAGATTTTTGCAAGCCTAACAGCTAAGGTTTTTAAAAGCGTATTCTATTGACCTAAAGGAGAAAAAAAAAACAAATATCAAATAAAAAATAAGTAATTGTTACTTCACCTACCACATCCATACAATAGGGTTACAAACGGAAGATCAACAAAAATCGCAGTAGTAATAATTTTTGATTGTTTTCAGCTAAACTAAATATTAAAATACAAAAAAAAGGTATTTGTCAAACAACCTAAAGCGTTCAAACAACAATAAAAATGCTCATATCAACACATTATAATAGAATGTCTTATTTTAAAATTAAGCTTGTAAAGACAATTATAGATTGAGAAGAAATTGAAATAATGCAGATAGAAAATAGAAAAAAGCTATATAGACGATGATCGGAGAAAGGAATTCTCAAAAATGAAGAATAGAAAGCTAAATAATATATTAATAAAAAAAAATATTATGCAACAAATATTTATCGCCATTTGATTTTAAAAAAACTTCACATGAGTTTATATAAAAAAAGGGAAGGTACACGCCTACCTAGCCAAGGGGAGAGGCTAGCTTAACAGGTAAAGTGACGTGCGAAGTAGAGAAGCACTGCACCAAATCAATAACTTAAGCTAAATTAGTCAATTAAATAAATAAATAGAAGCGTCCGTAAGCGAATTACCAGCGGCCATCTTGGTTGAACCGAACTTGATTTTCTAAGTTCGTGTAAAAATTATTGAACGATTCGTTATTCGGAGAAAGAATTTTGATTTTGGTATAACGATATAAGCATAGATATAGAGAATCACGTGCATCCTATTTAATGAGGAAAACAGTTCAGGAATATTCGGATTCAAGAATAAAAGAATTCTATGATAGTCCGCAGGAGTTATAGAAAGGGAATTAGAATAAACAGAACAGTATAAAAATATTTCAAGTAGATAGATTAGGTAATTAACTTTTGAGGCATCAAAATTTATTTGTGCTTGCCTTCATCAATGCGCAGACGCAAAAAAAAAAACAACTGTTCCTTGGGGAAATCATTCACCAAAGTCCGATGAAATTCTTGCAAGAACTTTTTAGATAAGAAAAAATCATTAACATGAAGAGAAGAAAGACGATCAGAGAAAGTTATTCGACTGACACAAGAAAGAGGACGAACCAGAGAAGAGAAGAGATGAAGAAGAGAGAGAGAAAGATAGAATATAATGAGAGATAAAGAGAGAGAAAGATAAAGAAGGAGAGGAGAAAGAAAAGAGAAAAGAACGATGAAAATGAAGAAAGAGAAAGAATAAGTTCAAAAGGATTAAAGCAAATTTATAACCATTAAAATTAAAGTGATAAAATTAGAAAAATTTCATAAAAATTATCATATTTGAACAAGGTACATTTTACAAGTAAACCTACAATTTGATTGTATCTTAAGAGCATTCCTCTTTTATACGACACGCACGATAAATCATATAAATATTAGTGCAAACCAAGGTTTCATGTCCCTGGAACCTAGATATAAAAGACCTACCTAATTCATTCTGTAAGATTTTAGAATTCAATAATTTATTAATTTTAATGTTATAGTGATCTAATTTTATCTTCTATTATGTTATCAGTAGAATTTTGAACAAATATATAATTTTTTTATTGTATATTTATAATATTTTTACTAATAAATAATATTATATATAATATATAATAATATTATAAATATATTAATACAATATTAAAATAATAAATATATATAATATAGTTTAAATAACTTATAACATATAATACTAACTACTAATAATATTTAATAATTTATATATATATAATAATTTATCTATATATATTATATCACATATTATATATAATAATACATATCACAATATAATTTATAAATTCTAAGCAAAATAAAAAGCTATAAATCCAAACATGATTTGATACAATGTAAATAGGTTTTCCAAATATATATAGCATAAAATATATATATAATATTATTTAACTAAAATAATATATTAATTATATATACATTAATAATATTTATAATATAATTAAAAAAATAATCTACCGATAAGCTATAAACTGATATATTTTTTCTATACAATATATATATAGCTTATAATATTATTGATACCAAATAACACACTTAGCGATATCTTTTTTTAGTTAAAAGGTTGAACTAATTAAATAAAAAGAGTATATATCATAAAACATATATATATAATATACTAAATAAATATAATATAATAATATTATATATATCATATATGATATACTATATATTATATATATATCACTTAAAGATTAATTGTCAAAAAGATTTATATTGAATTGATACACAATATATATTTGTCTAAAAATTTCAATTTTAACGTAAACAAAAATACAACTTATTATGAGACAATACAATTATAGGAAAAAATGGCAAATTAAAAAAATAAAGTTATTATAATATTGACAAAATATTTTTCATCATCATATAATAATAAAAAAAAAAAAGAGACACCAACTACTTTGTGATTCTCTAAAGATTTTAGCAATAATATTCAAAATAGAAAAAATGGAAAAAATAGCCTATCTTAGAAACTGAGCCAACATTCGGCATACGAAGGACAAATCTAAGCTTACGAAACCTAACCCAACTAAGCAAGTGTTATTCCGAGAAAAGTTATTTACTTTAAGTAGGATAGAAACATACGCAATATGTTAATAAAATAAAAATGTAAAGAAATAAGTATGGAAATATGGATATATGATAATAAAAAATAAATAATGTGGTGAATACATATACTAACTTATCAAAATATAACCTACCTTGAAAGTAAGTTTGAAAATATCTAAATATAGGAACTGTTTTTTATCTTATATACGTACAAATGTACTTACATGCACATACAATAATAAATATTGAATAATACAAATCTTTGTTATGGATATGCAGAAACTAATTATGACAGGTTTACGTCAATCTAGCAACACTCAGTAAAACCAAAAATGGACATAGAGATTCATAAGACCTTCTACGCATAAAACTTATTTTACCTTCACAATGAACATTCTTGTTGACTTTTCAAGACAATTCTAGACTAAATATGCAACATGAACCTTTTCCTTTTCAATGCAGGATATTAAAACTAATAGATCAGAAATAAATAGGGTATTTCATATTTATTTCAAATCATATAGTATAAAGAATAGTAATTTTTGACTTTTACAGTTTTGAGAATTCCGAGAGTGTACATTTAATAAAACGTCATTAATCTATGAAGGAATAAACATGTGTTATCAAACCGTTCACAAACGCTCATTATTGACAAAGGGTACGATAAGCTGGAATAAAGAGTGAAATAACTCCAGATGTGTAAATGCTTTTACACTCCATCAAAGATAACGTATTAACGAAACCACGATTGCAATGTCATAGCAACCTATAGTAAAATGTGTAAAAATTCTGTAGAAGACTTAGGTCATACTTGACACCTTCACAGTATTGCACCCTATACGCATACGACACATTTAGTATAAACATTTACAATCTAGTTGAAAAACAATTAGATAAAAAATAAGCGTCCTTCCTAAAAAAAGTACAAAAGAATAAAGATAATCACATCAAGAATAATAATTAAAGAACAGACATATTGCTATTCTCAATATCGTAATTTATCGGCAAAGGAATAGTTTAATAGCTGTATTTAAATAATATAATGTGTTGTGGAAAGACAACGTCAAGAAGAAGGATGAAGTTTTTGAGACATTGAAATAAACTGTTTTTTCCTACCACAATAATAGTTAATACAGAAGAAAGATTTAAAGATAAGATTGAAGCATCCATGTTCATCATCCTATCATACATTCCTTTATTCACTACACTTACTATACAGCCAGTATCAACTAGGGATGGAGGTTAGACCTCACAATAGGAATAGACGATTAAGCGTAATTCCAGACAGTCAAATAGCAACAAAATTAAAAAAAAAATGAAAATTGTAAAAAAAGAAATTAGATAAAAAAAAGAGAATAATGAAATATTATACGACAGAGAAACCCTAGAAGGGAGGGGACAATAATTGTAAGAGTAAACAGTCAATTATTTTGATAGATTAAAATTGAAAATGAAGCCGTACACCCAAAATGATAACGGTAACTTCAATAACTCAAAACAAGCTTGACGAATACTTCAGAAACATAATCCTGGGATATAAGGTAAAATACAAGATAAGAAGTGTTTCAGAAGGAGCTAGAGAGAAGTGTCGACAACGAAAGATGAGAACGAGAGCAGATGTGAGAGAATGAGAAAAAGAGAGAAAATGAAGATATGACACAGAAGAACAGAGACAGCAGAGTATAGGAGCGAGAAGATAGAAAGATGCAAGAGAGAGAAGAGAGAGAAAGAGTAGAGAGATGAGAATAAAGAGAGAGAAATGAAACTGAATACCTAAAAAGGGTTAATACGAGGCAATAGTAGAAAAAGAATAGGAATCAGGGCGCTCTTTGTTGCCAAAGACTCTAATCAATGATAGATTCACCAACAACCGATACATAAATAAGCAAAAAGATTCGTTATGAAAAATATAAAGAAAATACGCGATTATATTATACAAATATGTCTGCTATCCCAAGAAAATAATTTGTTGTGCATATAGGAGGTAATCGTGACAGCGCAACCGTTAAGTAAAAGCAATTCAACCGGACAAAATTAATAACCGGAGACTGTTCTCTTACGAGGTAAACGTAAAGACAGATCATATTACATAACAATATAAGGCACAACTATCTCAGAATTAGTAATTTAATTATAAGTAATTTATGTTAAAAGGCATGCACTTTCATAAATAATAGAGATGTTTCAAGCGATAGTATCTGTCGAACAATAAAACTTGACAAACAGAAGCAATTTGAATGTTAAAGCTACGAGACAGCACCTTAAGCTATCCAGCGCGAACGGTTTCTCCTTATGTCAGCCTCAGATCTGACCATGAGTAGCACTGCATTCCGGTTAGATTTGACACAAGGTTGAATGCCTAGTTGCACTAAACAATGACGAAATAGGCTTAGCTAAGGCAGCTGGCAAAGCTCACGAAGCACAAGGCCTTGATATTAGCGCGACAGTAACATCCTTCTTAATCATAAATTGATCTGGAAGACGGTGGTGAAAGTTAGGATGCAATATCATATTGTAAATGATTGCTGATATGAACCTGAATTTTTCATTGACGGATTTAAAACGATGGTCGAAACCGGCAATGTCTTCCCGTCGAGGGCGAAACAAAATGAGGATTAGGAAAAACAAAAATACAAGTATAATTATAAAAATAATCAATGTATTATAAAAAATTTAATAAATAATACTATATTATTATTGAAGGGATAAATGAATTAAATGCAGAGGGGCCAAGCTTGAAAGTTAGGTATGTAATCTTTGTAAGTAATATTTGTGCTAAATAATTCCAAACTAAAGACGATGATGATTAGTATTAATGCAATAAATCAGTAAAACTTAATTTTTTTGTCTATAATTATTTATTATATATATTAGTAAATTAAATAGATATATTTAAATAATAAAACATAATGACATTAGTTAAAACATTGGTTAATCACGGATATAAATATGCGACAATATGTAAATATTATATATTATGTAAGGATAGAGGTGCAACAATATAAGATATATACGATGAATTAATGACGTTTTCAATCATCAACACCAGTGTATTAAATTTAAGAGATATATAATTAAATTAAATATATCAAATAACAAATATAATTGAAATTTCTTCTATATTATATATTAATAACTATTAATTAGTGAGATTTAATTATTTAAGAGTATAGTGAGTACGGAGATGAAA
>JABUQX010066550.1:42500-50000 GCA_015478945.1 Trachelipus rathkii | reverse complement strand
TTACGTAGAGCCTAAGATATCATGTAAGGATTTTCAGACAGTCATGGTGAGACACATTTCGAAGTCTGCCGTATTGATTTTTAATGTAATATGTTTTGATAATTATACCGTGAACTCGTAGTGAGCATGAAATATTTTGATTGTAGGCTTGTGAATAATATTGGAGCTATGGGAATATTAAATGCAATCCTTCGATTTTCACCTTTTCACGTTTTCACACAGCATCTAATATAAGGGATTGTCTTCAAAATGTTATGAAAAAATTCAATATTCCTGCTAATAAAATTCATGTAATAGTAAGGGATAACGCACCTAATATGCTGCCAGAATTAGCACAAGCAGGATATCCAGGTATTACCTTGCTTTTTACACTCTGACACTAGTTCACAATGAGCTATATTTGAACAAAGAGGACGTGAAAAAAAATAGTTATCCATATGCAAACATGTAGGTCATTTTAAATCATTCTCGTCAAAGCTATTGCCAAGGCATTAAAGAATATAAAACTAGATTTAATTTACCCCAGCACAGATTTATTCAGGATTTTTACAGACCAGATGTAATAGCCAGTATCATATACTTTCAAAATTTTTTGAACAATAGACGGCTCTCATTTCATATTGCAGTGATCATTCAAAACCTTCATGCTTAGAAACAACGGAAAGTTCTTGAAAAATTGCTAAAAATACTTAAAAATTTGTTTATTGTACAAATTTATTGAGCCACAAGAAATCAATGGCATCGGCAATAATCCCAAATATGAAAGTGATTTGCAGTTTTTTTTAAAAGTGTCAGAAAAAAAGAACAATTTGAGGGACTTGGGTCTACAGTATCAGCAAGGAAAAATTCAGTAAAAAATAGAATCAGCATTGTACTTTACTGATAAGAATCTTGTGCTTGCTACATATCCACGCTTTAAACTACATTCCTTGAGATGAACATAATAATAAAAAGTGGCAAGAGTTATTGTGCATGGATGTGCGAAGATTATATGGTTCTTTTCCCCGTTGCCAAACCCTTTGTTGAAATCAAATCAATCATCAGACCGCTTGATTCAGGCTTCTCCTTTATCAACAGAATGTAATGGACAGGGATGTATCAGTGATTTAAGTGTTGTATCATCAGATCGCTTGATTCAGTTTTCCTCAATTAAAGAAAAAAATAATGGAAAATTCCAAAAAACCCTCGCAGAAGCAAACGTTTATCAAATATTAATGAAAAAATTTCTTGTGATAGCAGTATGAAATCAGCCAGTATGAAAAAAAAAACTTTTCTGAAAATCCAGAAAGTCCTTACAATGGTGGTCATCGAATAAAAGGTATCTTTCAGCATTTGGGTGTCCTTTCTAGAAAATATTTAAGTCGCCCCCCTTTTCGTGGAAAGTGAAAGACTCTCAGAATTGGAGGATCAATTTATTCTCCTAAAAAAAAATCGGATTGCACTCAGAAACGGGAAGAACATGCTAATGTTTTTCCACTACAAGTTAGAGTCGATGCTTCCACTTACAAAAAAATGATAATTTGATTCAAGCATCTAACTTTTAGTGAATTAAAGAAGATTTTTTTTTTCAACAAAAAAATGACAAAATTGCTTCATTTATTGTAAGATTTTTTAAATATTGCTATTATTTTCAGTGGTTAAATAAATAAAAGGTAATTAATTAACTAATTATTTCTTTAGCAAAGAAAAAATATAAGAGAATTCTATAACATTAATTTATAAGGTTTTAAATATCTAAAATTATTAGTTATTTAGCAATTGGTATATATATATAATATATATATATAAATATATATATATATATATATATATATATATTATATATATATATAATATATATATATATATATATATATATTATATATATATATATATATATAATATATATATATATATGGAGAATTGGAATCGGAATCGGAATCGGAATCGGCACTTTTGACTGGTATTGGTATCGGAATCGCATCGGCTGGAAAATTTGGAACTCGTCCCATCACTAATATATATATTATTAATATATATAAATATATATATATATATATATATAATAGTATATATATATATATATATATATATATATATATATATAATATATATATATATATATATATATATATATATATATAGTACTTGGGCTAAGACTCTTAAAACCTAACTATTTGCGTATCCGCAATCGCAATCCGCGGATAGTGGATTTTTATACCCGCATCGGGATAGTGAAAAATCACCATCCGCTACACCTCTAGTTGTAACATTTATTTGTTAACTGCAAAGAGAAGCTAAAAGGTAAGCCACGTTCACCTTCGACTTAACGAGTGTAATAAAAAATTAATAATAAGAATTTTTTTTAATCGTTTCTTTTAAAATATTTAAAAATAAATAAAAATGGTTGATGAAAGGTAATCTCTCCCTAGTAGTACAATCCTAAGAAAAAAAACTCATTCCTATCATAGAATGGCAAAAAAATGGGGGTTTTTCCCCTGGTGAAAAGGAGATAAATCAATTACAAATGTATTGATTTTATATTACTTCACATGTTAGTTTTTAATGAAATTAATCATGTGACTGCGATAACTGTTTTGATGTAGAACTCATCAAAATATCAAATAATAATAAATTATATATTTAAAACCCAATATTAGATGTTTAAAAAACGTATTAATAATAAATTAGTTTATGTGAACTTATAAAATAAATTGTTTTATAATAATAATAATAATAATAATAATAATAATAATAATAATTAATAATAATAATAATAATAATAATCAATATATTAATATAATATATAAATAATAATAATAATTAATAAATAATAATAATATAATAATAATAATAATAAATACAAATAATAGAGCCTAATGTTAAAGTCAGGCTGATACTAAGAAGAAATATTTTCTAAAGAATATGTTTATTTGTGTGAAACCCAGATGACTTAAATATTTTGAAAGCAGAAAAACATCTAACGGGATTCTGGACACACATACACACACACTCGTCAGCTGGTACGAGTGAAAATGAAATTACTCCATAAAATTTATAATACCAAATCCACAATAATTACTAAATTATATAGCATTCTATATTTTATTCTATATGAGTATTTTATTAATTGTTAATTTATTTTAAAATTCGTATCTAAATCCCAGTTAATATGTGTGTATAAAAATTTTAAAATATTAGGCTCAAATATTTCAATGAATATTTCAACTTTGTAAGAGAGCCTTTTCTTCGAACGAAAACTATCTCACGCGGAATTTAGACCTACCCAAAGAGAATATTATAATATAGTAATAATAATATCAAATTTTTTCCTATTATTAGTAATTTTGTAATACAGATTCGCCATATATATATATATATATATATATAATATATATATATATATATATATATATATATAGAATTATATATATATATAATATATATATATATATATATATATATATTATAGATATATATATATTATATATAGATATATTTATATAATATATATATAATTATTCATTATTATTATTTATACAATTTTCAACATACTTGCAAAAAATTAAAGACAATTTAAGCAATGGTTTACAGAAACAAATTATTTCATGACTATTTGGACAGAAAGATTTCAAGCTGCGATTTCAATAATGGGGATCGACATCACAAATCGAGTGCGACTCACAATTAAGCAAAATTGCAAATTTCAATCAATTTTCTCCTTTTACCGTGTAATATACAAGGGAGGACATAATTTTAAAATATATGTTTAAAAAATAAACAAAAAATAATGTATAACATACAAGTGTAATATCATCAAAACAAATAAAAATTCTAAGCGCGTTTGTAATTTTTTATTTCTTTGTTATTTAGGAGAATTTAAGAGGAGACAGATTTAAAAGACGGATTAAAAATCTAAGTCAGCAACTGAATACGTGACTTCTATCGAAGTTCCTAACGGGCTGGTTTTTTCTGGTACTTTAATTATCCGATATAGTATATAACGTTACATAGGCTCTAAATTTGAGACTTTTTAAAAAACGGAACTAAATGACTTCAAATTTCGTGAGGAGCGAAGTTAAAAACAGCTTGCGAAAATCTAATCAAAGAACTCAATTTTTCCACAGCTAACTCGTAATCGACGTCACTAGTGCATTATGAGTTTTTTTTTTCAAATATTAACAATAACAAAGGAAGCTCTAATTAGTTTGCGAAAACTTGTTCGTCAAGAAATTTACTCTTCATTGTTCGAATACAGAAAAGTTTAGCTCCCTATCTAAACCTGAAAAACGGGAAAGAGGAAATTAAATAAAGAACTACTCTGCAAAAAAAATTGGGACATAAAAAAAAGCACTTACTAGCCTAAAATAGTCCGGCCATTTGAACAAATATAAACACTCACTAAAGTAAGATGAATCACAATAGCGAATAAGGAAATAAGTAATGTCCTTTTCCTTTGCAATAATAAAAACTCAAAGCAAACCCTATTTCAACGAATCCCTTCTTTTGAAGGGCTCTAAGCCTTAACTGGAAGCATTCTCATTTTTAAAGAACGGAAGCATGTCAAGTACATTATTACTTTAAAGCCGCGGAAAAACAAGCAATTTGGGCAGGCTAGCATGGACATAAGCTTGCAGGCGAAAAACTATGGCAAGGAATAAGGCTCTGAATCTGAGGCCAGATTCAAGCTTTTATACTACTGCCAAGCAGGTTAAAAAGCGCCGAAAAGCAGTTAGTTTTGTTAGTACAAACAATAAATTATAACATATTCATTAACTATAAATAAATTATCAGAATGACTTTAAAACTTGTATAATATATTTATTACTTATTAGCTATAAAAATATTACACGAAAAAGTCGCGAATACCAAAAAGAATTGACAAGCAATTTTCAAAGACGAAATATGAAAACTTTTCCACGCGTTAGGAACATGATGTAATACTTCTATAGGAAAATAAATTAATAAATTTACTAGTAACTAACTAATATAATGGTTAAATATATACCAGCAGAATCAGTATAAAATTTTGACCATGTGATGTGCATTTGAACTTCGAAGTTGAAACAACAAATGACAAAGTGGGATTTTAGATTTTCACAATAGGTATTTTTTTTCAAGAGACCCATTTACGTGCTATGACGATATAAAAATCAATTAAAGAATAGAGTTTATTTTCTTTTTAATTATATTAATATATATATATATATATATATATATATATATATATATATATATATATATATATATATATATATATAATATATATATAATATATATATAATATATATATTATAGTATATATATATATAATATTATAATATATATATATTATATATAATATAATATATATATATATATATATATATATAATAATAGGCAAACTAAAGAAGTTACCCGCATCATATCTTGAAAACTAAGATAGGTACAAGAGAACTGATAACATATATGGAATCCGCGTATGAAATTTGTTACCGGAAAAGAAAACAAAAATATTTTTATTTAGTTCACATCTTTTCTAATGTGTCCATATACTACTAAACGGTAAAAAAAAATACATAATATAGCGGAAATTTACGTGTGAATATGTATGATAAAAAAAAAAGAATGTTTTTTTTTTTTATACCAATAAACAATTTGGAATCAGCATATGATTTTTTTTTTTAGGGGGGCTCGAGCCGACGGTGGGACATAGGGGGGGGGACGAAGTTCCCCCCGTTGTCCCCCCGGGGCCGAGAGAACTCGCTCTTTTGCATCTTTGCCGGTTTTACCCTGGGGTAAATTTCTTTAAAAAATCAACAAAAAAAAAAAAAAAAAAATTCAATTTTTTTTTTTTATACAAATTTCAATACGCTGATTCTAAAATTATGTTATTAGTTCTTTGTACCTATCTTTAGTGTTTGGAGATATAAAAAAAATTTAAAAAAAATTTAAGTTTTTTTTCCAAAGTTTCCGTTAAAAGTTATGAAAGTAGTGAATTGTAATTATGTGTTTTTTAATCAGTTTTCTTTGTAACCTCTCTGATGTTTTTCGAGATTTGAATTCCGGGGTAACTTCTTTTAGTTATCACCATATATATTATATATATATATATATATATATATATATAAATATATTTATATATATATATATTATATAATATGATATATAATATTTATATTATATATATTATATATATATATATTATATATAGTATTAATATATATATATATTATTATATATATATATATTATATATATATATATATAATATATTATTATAAATATATATCATATCTTTATATATATATAATATTATATATATATTAATATATATATATATAATTAATTATATATTATATTATATATATATATATAATGAATAATAAAAAATTATATATATCTATTATATATTATATATATATAATATATATATAATATATATATTTAAATAATAAAGAAATTATAATAATTTAATCGAAATTATTAAATGAAAAGTGTCAGACAAATAGTCAAAATTGATCTGACTTTAAATGTTAATAAATAAAACTAGAAATACTAGTCCTAGGAAACTAGTACATTAGCTAAATTGTGTGATAATTAACATATATATGAAGTTTCAGCGTCTAAATTGACTTAATACCAACAAAGAAAATGAAATCTGGTCAAATTTTCAAAGTAAATTTATGAAATTTCTGGAAGAAATTTGGCACACATATAGTTTGAAGTGTAAACAATATGAAATCGGTAATTTTAGAGTTGGATGTTAAGTTTGGGTTGTGGCAGTCACGAAGATCAAAAATATTAACATGAAATATCTCTGTTGATATTTCATCAAATGAATTTTCCTTCGCAGGGTAGATAAAGTCTATCAAGACAAGGATGATGGTTCAAATCCCATGTAATTTGGTTCAGTATAAGCAAAGTTATAGTAAAAAAAAAGTAGTTTGAGTCATGCGAATTTAGAATTTAGGCCGACTAAACATGCTACTGAGGAGCAACTGTTTTGGTGAAACTTTTTTCCATTTTGTCGAAATTTCTTTGCGAATGGATAATACGTCCTTTTTTAGAACAAATGTTGAAGAGTATATAGATATTTATGCACAAACATATTTAAATATGTTTTTTTTAATGTTAGTAACTGATTTTACTAATAATAGTTTTTTTCCTAATACCATGCTACATAACGGATTGTTTAATCTCATTTATTTGAGGTCAATCCAAAGTTATTGGTTGCGATTTAAAAGAGTTAGAATGCAATGAAAACTTACGCAACACTGTAGATCTCCATAGATCTGAAAGCTGTTCGCATTTGTTCCTTGAATTTGAAGAAATTAGCTATGCGAACAGCTTTCAGATTTGTAGAGATCTACAGATTTACTTACTTACTTTCTACATTTTTACTATCACCTCTTAATTACTGCCAATTTTATGCAGATTTTCGAGGTGTTCCCTCCACACTCTCCTAACATTCATTTCATTAGTTATGAAATTACCATCCCAATTCATTCCCTTTATTCTCTTTCTTATCCTTTTGTACCTC
>JABUQX010066550.1:35000-37500 GCA_015478945.1 Trachelipus rathkii | reverse complement strand
AAAAAATAAAAAAGTAAGTTCTTTTTATAGCAAATCGAATTTTTAATTTTAATTTTGATATAAAAATTATTACCAACCTTTCCAATACTAAATTATTTTGAGCACCATGTATTACTTAAAGGTCCTATATATATTAAATGATATTTAAAAGAAAGACATATATAATATATATATATATATATATATATATTATATATATATATTTATATATATATATATTATATATATATACTATATATATGATTCATCTTATATGATTCAGACTCTGGAGAGGTAGATTCCCTTAACAAAAAGAAAGAGAAGAAAATGAGAATAGAAAAAGAACAAATGAAATGGATTATCAGAAGAGGCTGAAAGATCTTGAGAGGGTTGTAACATACAGATTGTTTTTCACGGAATAACGTCGGAGAAGGCTTTGAGGGCAAATGAAAAAAATATTTGATGGTTTTCAAGAACTAAATTTTTTTTTCTGAAAAATATTTTGACTAAATGAAAAGTATATTTCAAAATTTAAAATTAAAATTAATCTACGATTTCTGCGGTGAAGCGAAAAAAGTTTTGAATTGTGAACCTTTTGAGAATTTTGGATTATGAGTAATGCTTTAACGTATGCTTCATTGATCAACTGAAATATGATTTAACTGAAATATGATTTAGGATAGGATGGAAACTGTGTCGTGACGCCTTTCAGAATCTGCTTCATTTTCTTGGCTCAATAAGATCGAGGGCTGCTTAACATATGGTTGCTAGAGATTTGGAACATTCTACAATCTAGTGATAATATTAATAATTAGTAGTGATAGTGTTTTTAATTATTGATAGTGTTATTATTTAATTGGTACAGTATTTTAATTGGTGAATAGTGTTATTACATAGTGATAGTGATGATGATATTGATAGTGATAATATAGTAATAATGAATGATAGTGGTGGTTAATGTTAATTATTATGTAATGATAATGATAGTGGCAGTGATGGTAGTGATGGTAATGACAGAGATAATAATAGTAACGGTAGTAATGATAATGATAGCAATATTAATAATATTTATATATATATATATATGTGTATATTTTTACTTTTTTTTGTATTTTATATTTATTTATATATACAAAAGCGCCCGATAGCTCAGTGGTAGAGCACTCGCAAAATAAAGCGAGGTTCCCAGGTTCGCAACTGGTCGGGTGGGAGAATGTGCTTTTCTCTCCTTTGGCGCTTGGCTCCGTCCTGCTCGGACGTTAAATGAGTACACCTCCTCCTTGATTAGGGGCTCTGCCCGTGAGTGACGGTGTTTGTCTCTGTAAAAAATATATATATATAATATATATATATATTATATATATATATATATATATATATATAATATATATATATATATATATATATATATATATATATATATATATATATATATATATATATATATAATATATATATATATATATATTTTTTTTAATATAATATATATATATATATTATATATATATTATATATATATATATATATATATTATATATATATATATACTATATTATATATATATATATATATATAATATATATATATATATATATATATATATATATATATATATTACGTTCGTAGATTCTATCACGTCTTTAAAACAGGCTGCTTGGTTTGTGCCAAACCAGAATGTGATTTTTATTCAGCCACTTGCAAAGAGAAGTGGTCGAGGTTAGGCAAAGGAAGACTGCCAGTATACAACAACATTCTTGAGTTTGGTCTATCAGGAAAATATTTTCCATTACTCTCCGTTATTAAATTATTTTTGAATAAAAATTGTTACTTTAAAGTAAGTTCAATTTAAGTCTTTTTATAATTTTAGATAAAATATACTGCTGTGCTTTCGTTTGTAATTATAAATTCTCTTAAGTATATTTGATTCTCTCAGATGGCCTAACTACACTTTGGTCTTAGTAAATATCTTTTGATATATAGTATTTATGTTTTTTTTATATATATAGTTCTATGAAAATTTATATGAACTTTTTTTATATCATGAAAAAAAAAAACATTTCTCCCTAAAAGGGTTGTTTAAAATAACCCCTTCCAGCATTCAAACCCTCCCTCACCCGACTTTGCAAATTTTCAATCAAATCTTATTAAGGTACATCAATTAAGTAAGCTACATCTTTAATATAATCAATTGAGAGGGGCCTATTCCACTATACACGTTCAATCAATCAAGAAAAAAAGGAATAATTTCATATGATAACTGATCTTTATCCGCAAATATTTTGTAGATTCTAGGACATCAAAAAATCTTTCATGTATCATCGTTCCTGCGTAATATATGTGCTATGATACACTATATTGCTGGAAATAATATTTAATTCATTCTTTTCCTGGTAACAGATGAATGAATTCATGGAATGCTTCCAAGAAATCTTCAGTAGAGTCAAGATGATTTAATAATAAAAAAGATTAATAATTAATTGGTCAACGGAAAGGAGGCAGATTTCATTCCGATTTCCTAAAA
>JABUQX010066550.1:22500-25000 GCA_015478945.1 Trachelipus rathkii | reverse complement strand
TATTTGTGAATAAGATAGTAGAGACAATAAAACTTTGCAACAGGAAAGAAGCTCGCGAAAAACTTTTCTGAATTCTGGATGAAAGAACTTTGTACGTGCCCCTATTGTTGACTTCTTTTTTACTAATGAGAAACTTCGTAAAAGTCATTAGCAAGAATAGGGAATCATTTCGTTATCACAAATCCAAGTTTCCAACTTTAAGTGATGTCAAAGCTGAAAAACACTTATTCGCTGATCTACGAATTTGTAAGCTTTTAAGAATATTCATTTTGGTGTAGTAGTATTAACTAATTAAATTAATAAGGGAAAGGTTCAAGTTTCTAAGGGAAATTGAAAGAAAATTTGATAAAATGAAATTTAGACATAATTCCCTTAATTTTAATTAGACCTAAATGAAATAAGAAGCAGGGAGCGTAATTTTATAGGTTGTACAGGCATTTTACTGTACCTCTAATTATTTCTTTTGCAAAGTTAATTTAATGGCAGAATTTGTGCCAACATCTCGAAAAAAATCTACCTTAAAAGGATGTGTTTTAAGTAAAACTTTTATATTTGTCCTATTGTAAACATTATCAAAAGTTGTTGCTTGTTTTGTTTTTCGCCAAACTTTTCCAGAAAAGTTTAAATATTTCTTTTTCGAAAGTGAAAGTTTGCGATAACTTTTTTACTACCTGCAATTATCCAGTCTAATGATATTTTCAGAGTAGATAGAACTGGGATCTTATGTAGATGATATGCCCAATGTTTTGGACTCGTACAAAAGTGTCATAAAAGTACGATATCTAGCACCATCCTTTTATATTAAAAAATTATTTAAAATAAAATGAAACTTGTAAGGTTCAAAAACTCAAATCAGTATATACTTTTTAATGATTTATTACAAAAAAAATTTAAATATCAGTTAATATCTGATAAATTAAATTTTAAAATATGTGTACTTTTACTGCTAGCTTAACCTTAACTTAACCATAACTTAGCCTTAACTTAACCTTAACTTAACTTTCACTTAACTTTAACTTAACTTAACTTAAACTAAAAATTGTAAAGTTGCTAGAAATGGCACTTTTTTAAGTCAAAAACACTGGGGATATCATCTACATAAGACCATAGAACTGGAAGAGTTATAAACATCTTTAATTTAAAGCCTTCTTTTGTATAATAATCCAACCAATTTTTTTTTTTTTTTTACTTTTTTACGTTGGTACCACCTACGTGGCATTTTTTACGTTGGTACCCACGTACCCAGGACATAATAATTGAGTATGCAAAAATTATTTAAAATAAATGATGTTGAACTTGCCCAATCATATCTACTCCGAAAATTTCAATGTGATTGGATGAATAGTAAAAATATTTTTTTCAGTTTTTAATTTTTTTTTTGGTAACTTTTCCCAGAAAAAGATACTGTCAAAAAATACGAAATAACTTTTCCTTTAACTTTTTGATATTGTTCTGAGGAAGAATATATTTCAAATGTTTACTTAGAGCTCATCACTCTGTAATTGGATTTTTCGGGATATTGACACTCTTTTAGCACTACGAAAGAAATGGATAGAAACATGGAAAATGCTCAAATTCAATCTTTTAGAACTAACTTATTTACGTAAAGCTTTCCTTTTAAATTCATAAAGATCTGGTGAAAGTTAAGCAATTATTGTAATTTGTGAGATTCGAAATCGAAGCATTTCCTTAGTATTAAGCAATACTAAAAAAGAAGGTGGGGGTGGCTTCCATTTGGAAGCAAAAAACTTTTGTGAGTATTGCGTTAATTTCATAACGTATATAATATACATAACGTTTCTTAATAAATTGATTTATCTCGAACATCTGACCTAAATCATCATCAGAGACTTAACTTGCAATGCTTAAGTTGCACTTATGTACTTTAAATACCAGAAGAGCAGAATCGGAGTTGGATGCCTAAATCGCGGAGGGTTTAATTTGGGATATTGGAAGCGATGCATAAAAAATGTATGTTGGAATCGAACTCTAAATCGGAATTAGTAAATATTGGATTTTTACATACCCGATTTCTCAAATTATTACGGTTAGAAAACCGTAAACAAATTAAAAATAATATTTGTAAGTGCTGTCTTACAGAATTATTACTTTTTGCATTTTTGATTTGCTTCTTTGTCTACTACCTATAATAACGAAATAGTTAAAATAATATACGAATTTTAATTTTAAATAACTTTTATTAATTAATTTCTATGTTCATGTACAACAATAATTCGATGTCACTAACAAGTAACTATTACTGTCGCTATATAAATCAGATTTGAATTTATAAATCAAATTTTTTAATTTAGTATTTGTAATGTCTAAATTAACTGTAAAACTTTTCCTTTTTTGTAATATTTATTCGTTTGCCAAGACATAATGACCCTGGGAGGGTAAAAATGATGATCATCATCAGTTGACTCTTGGTTTCCCCGAAGTAAAGGTCGGCTGTGCAAACATGACCAAAATCCGAAGCATTTATGAGCATTCTTAGGGC
>JABUQX010066550.1:0-17500 GCA_015478945.1 Trachelipus rathkii | reverse complement strand
GCCAGTTCGAGTTTCGTAAGAAACACTTAAATGGCAATCTTCTTTCTCTTCTCTCTGACTCTTGGTCTGTCCTGTGCTCTTCGGCAGTTCAGTGAATCTTCTGTTGTGTCACTATGCATATCGAAAGTCTTCGATAGAGTCTGGCACAAATTTTTTATTTTTATACTTCCCCATTTCGGTATCTTTTCTTCTCTCTTCGTGACCTTCTCTCTTATTTTCTTTCCGGTCGTAAAATAGAAGCTGTTGTAGATGGCTAGAGCTCGTCCTTCAACACAATTAATAGTGGTGTTCCTCAGGGTTCTTTCGTATCACCAACTCTTTTTCTGTTTTTCTTTAATGACCTTCTGTATGTTACTTCATCTCTAATCCACTCCTATGCCAACAACTTAACCTTTCATTATTCCTTTGATTTTGAAACAGAAATTGCCTAGAAGGGTGGCCTTTGGAAACTAACCTCTGATCATATATAATTTTTAATTGAGACAGGAAAAAACTTGATTGTTCTCAATCATTCAAAAACTTTATTTCATCTTCATTCTACTCAACACAATCTTCCACACAACTTTAACATTTATTTAGAAAACGCCTTCATCTACCCTTGCTATTCTTGATGTTTCTATTTCTCGAGATTTTTTTTACTTCTTTTACTAAAGAAGCTTCCAAGAGGTTGAGTTTTCTGAGGCGCTTTCAGAATTTCTTCACGCCATCATAGTTGCTTGTTCTTTGTAGGGATATTGCTCGCCTCTGTATGGATTATATCTCACACATCTGGGAGGTACCACTCGCACAGCTCGCCTTGAGAAAATGTAGCTGGGTGGTACCACTCGAACAGCTCGCCTTGAGAAGGTGTAGCTGGGTGGTCCTACTCGTACAGCTCACCTTGAGAAGGTGTAGCTGGGTGGTCCTACTCGAACAGCTCACCTTGAGAAGGTGTAGCTGGGTGTCCTACTCATACAGCTCGCCTTGTGAAGGTGTAGCTGGGTGGTCCTACTCGTACAGCTCACCTTGAGAAGGTGTAGCTGGGTGGTCCTACTCGTACAGCTCACCTTGAGAAGGTGTAGCTGGGTGGTCCTACTCGTACAGCTCACCTTGAAAAGGTGTAGCTGGGTGGTCCTACTCGTACAGCTCACCTTGAAAAGGTGTAGCTGGGTGGTCCTACTCGAACAGCTCACCTTGAGAAGGTGTAGCTGGGTGTCCTACTCATACAGCTCGCCTTGTGAAGGTGTAGCTGGGTGGTCCTACTCGTACAGCTCACCTTGAGAAGGTGTAGCTGGGTGTTCTACTCATACAGCTCGCCTTGAGAAGGTGTAGCTGGGTGGTCCCACTCGTACAGCTCGCCTTGAGAAGGTATAGTCTAGGGCTTTTTGTCTTATAAACTCTTTTGATCTCACTAACTCTCTCCGGTCTTTTTCTGCCAGTTGAACTATTGCGTCACTCCCCCTATATTATCGCCATAACAATTTACACTACTCTTCTGAATTCTTCAGTCGTATGCCTTCTCCTCTGAGGAGAGCTCCGCAATTTGCCTTTCCATACAGTCTCATCTTTTCTATGTCCAACTCCTTGACACTCACACTTAGCAGCTATGCTCATTCTTACATGTACTCCACTGGTAAAGTCTGGAACACACTCCCTCTATCTATTTTTCCAACTACCTTTGATTGCACAATTATAAACGCCCTGTATCAGGACATGTCGTTCATTAAATTGACCTTTCCTCTTGAATTTTCCCATCTCTGGTGGACCTTGGTTGGCCTCTGGTCTTTGCCCACAGGAGGATATATATATATATATATATATATATATATATATATATATATATATATATATATATATATATATATATATATAATATATATATATATATATATAATAAATATATATATAATATATATATATATATATATATATATATATATATATATATATATATAGTTAACGGTTAGGGAAAGAGAAAATAAGAGGAGAATAGAGTCATAAAGGTGGAAAAATTAGATGAGGCAATGTGTAGGAGGGAGTTTATGAGGGGTATGGAGGATAAGTGGAGGGACGTGAGAGGGATGGAAATTAGGGAAGTGAAGGAGGAGTGGATGAGATTTAAAGAGACAATTTGTGAAGAGGCCAGAAGGATATGTGGAGTAAAAAAGGTGGGAGCAAGTAGAAGGAAAGGAAGTGAATGGTGGAGTGAGGAGGTGAAAGAGTTGGTGAAAAAGAAAAAAGAGGTTTATGTGAAATGGTTGGGGAATAGGAGAAGGGAAAGCTGGGAGGAATATAGAAGGGTTAGAGTGGCAGCAAAGAGGGGCGGTGGAGAGGGCGAAGAGAAATGCAAATAATGAATGGCGTAGAAAAGTGACAGAAAATTTTGAAACGGGGAGCAAGATATTCTGGAAAGAAGTAAAATAAAAAAAGAAGAAGATAGGGGTTAGGGGAGAGGGTTAAGGAAGAGGAAGGGAATGGATAGGGGGGGAGGATAAGGTGAGGAAAAGAGTGGGGGGAAATATTTTAGAGGATTAATTGAATGAAATGGGTGGAGAGATGAGGATATTTACAAGGGTGAGGGTGGGGGGAAGTGGGGCAGGAAGGGGTTTTGGAAATACAATGGATATGAATTATTAGGCGTTAACTAAAGGAAAGGACAGGTCCAACAGGTTCTAGATGGTCGTGAGTAATTGAAATGTTACAGATGGGGGCAGAGGGGGTGGGAGGAATGGCGTATAGGTTTATATAATTTATGTTTGGAGGGGGGAGAGGTTCCAACAGGATTGGGGAGGAAAATGGTTGTTTTGGTTCCCTGTATAAGGGAAAGGGGATAGGATGGAAGGTGTGGGGATTATAGAGGTATTTGTCTTTTGAATGTAGTAGGGAAAGTGTATGGGAGACATACTAATTGAGAGGGGAGAGGATTTATAACGGAGGAGAGATTGGGGGAAAAACAAGGAGGATTTAGGGTGGGAAGGGGGTTGTGTGGATCAAGTATTCACCAAGGAAGATGCTTGTGGAGAAAGGTATAGAAAGGAAGGGAAAGTGTACGGGTGGTTTTCTTGATCTGGAGCCAAGCATATGATAGAGTGAAGAGGGGGGAATTAGGGAAGGTGCTGGAGGAATTTGGAGTAGGGGTAAATTAGTTAAAGGTATTAGGGCCTTTTTTATAGGAATAGCAGAATGTGTGTGAAGTATTAGGGGGGGAGAGTGAGATGTTGGGGGTGGAGAGAGGGTTAAGATAGGGATGTGGTAATGTCACCTGTGGTTTTTCAAATTTATTTATGGAGAGTGGGTCCCTGCAGAGGAATGAATGAGGGAGGGGCGAGGGTGAGTTGGATGGCATAGGGGTGATAGATGGGAAGTGAACATGATCCTATTTGCGGATGATACTGCCTTAGTGGCGAAGAAATCAGAAGGGCTGTAGTATTTGGTGAAGGAGTTTGAGAGGGTGTGTGGACAAAAGGGGTCTTAAGATAAAACCCAGGTAAGAGTAAAGTGTTAGTGGTTGAGGAGAGGAGGAAACAGATGAGGGATGGGGTTAGAGATTAGAGTAGGAGGTGGGTAGTATTAGAAGAAGTAAAGCTTTTCAGATATTTAGGGATTAGGAAAGAATAGAGAAGGAGGAGGGATGAAGGAAGAGATAGATCACAGAGTAGGAGAAGGAATGAGAGCCTTGAGTGGTCTGAGGAAATTATGGAAAGGGGGGGAAGTTTTATTCACATAAACCTTCAGAATAAAGTATGTTTGATGAAAAAAAATATGTGTTCCAGCGGTACTATATGGGGGTGAAACATGGGGGTTGAATGCTAGGTCCAGAAGAAAAGCTGAGGAGTGTTTGAGATGCCAGGGTTGAGACGGGTATGTGGGGTTAAGCAAAAGAGAGAGGATTAGGAATAGGGTTGATAAAGAGAGAGGATGGTGATTGGGAAAAATGGTTTTGGTGAGGAAGAGCGGAGAAAAGGGAATGTTAAATGGTTTGACATCTGAGAAATGGAGGAACAGAGGGTGGTTGGAAGAGTTTGGGAGGCGGAGGGGATAGGAAGAAGAGGAAGGGGGAGACCGCGAGAAGAAGGTGGATGGATGGAATAAGGGAAATGCTGGAAGAGAGAGGAATTGGGTTGGAGGATGGTAGGGGTGGTAGTTTGATATAGAATGAAATGGAGGAGGTGGGTGGGGGGCGAATGAAGGAAAATAAAATTGAATTAGGGAAGCTGCACGTACAACTACCCCGCTTAAGCGATTGTTTTATTTTATTGGTATGCAAAATAATAATAATAATAATAAGTATATAGTATAATTATTATATATTATATATATATATTATAATTATATATAGTATATATATATATATATATTATTCGTATATAATATATTATATTATTACGATATATATACACTTTATGAATATATATATATTATACGGGTTACGACCATTCACTTGAAGAGCCCTTTTCAGGGAGGATCTGAATATAAAATGAAAGAAAACTCCCCGCAAGCCAAACAATAACTCAGATCACTTAGGTGAGCTCAAACATGCGCCTTAAAGAGAGGAAGGTTATAAGCGGCAGGAAACACAGATTATGGAAAGGAATTCCACAGAAAAGAGATGACTGGAAAGAAGGAGGCACCACAACAAGCAAGCTGGAGTTTCCAATAATCACGGAAAATTCATGTGAATTCAGAGGAACTCTTGTGATAAGAGGGAGAAGCAACCTGTGTTGCTGTATCTATTGTAAAGAGTCTGTGAGTTAATGTTACGTTCCAGAGAAAGGAGGTTAAGAGAAGTTTACCATTCTTTTAGTCTTAAACTCTACCCTATCTAAAAGAAGAGTGGAACCGAAGCATCCCAAAATGTGAGAACAGTACTACATACAAGGGCGGATAATACCCTTATGTAGTTGGAGTAACTGTGAGGAAAAATAATTCCAGCAACTTGAGCAAAACCCCAGCTTCTTTGAGACCACCTTAGCAACCGTTTTTGATACGAGGTTTCCAAGACAATTTGCTGTCCATGTTCATTCCAAGAATGTTCACAGGTAGGATGGTAGAGCAGTCGAAGGAGTTAGAAAAGTTGGAAGGCGTTTTTAAAAGGGAGATGTAAAGAAGTTGAGTTTCTAAAGATTTGAATCTCACAAGGTTCCGGTGACCCCCCCCCCCCGGGAAATTACATCCAGATCTGCAAGAATAGAATCGGAAAGTTAAAAAAGAGAAGCAACTATAGAAGCAAAGGAGGGAGCAGATTTGTAATGAGTAGAAGAATGGATGGCTCAGTCTTCGGCATAAAAATGAACAAAGTTAGAGGTGCAGCTGAAGAGGTCGTTGAGGAAAAGCGTTAATATAGTAGGAAATAAATTAAAACCATGAAAACACCACAAAAACAGGGAAGGAAAAAGAAATCTCTTCTTCAACAAGTAATGATATTGAACGAATGGAAAGGAAAGCAGACATGAGTGAGGAAAGTGATTGAGGAAACCCAAAAGGGGGAACCTAGAGAGCAACGAACATGCCATACCAGGTCAAATGCTTTGAAATTGCCAAGCGCCACCACGCAAGAATTTCCATTGCTCTTAAGGGCTGAAGACGTTAGTCAGTAAGATAGGATAGTATGCCACATGTTGACCTTGAGCTTCGAAAGTCTTACTGATGATCTGAAAGAAGAGAATAATATTTTAATATTTCAGATGATCTAGATTCTAGGAAATGAAGGATAAGAAGAGTTTCAAAGATTTTAAGCAGAAAACAGGTGGGAGCTATAGCATGATAGTTAGAATGTTTAGAGTGGCTTCCCTTCTTTTGGATTGGCTGAACATACCCGAGATTCCAACACTGAGGAAAAGTATTAGTAATAAGGCTTAGAAAGTAGACCTAAACGAGCACAGACCTCAGCTCAGAGGTCACTCCCTCAAAACACGTGGTGGAATGCCATCCGGGTCACTAACCTTTTTAACATCCATATATTTTAGGATTGCTAGCACGCAATCATATGAGATCACAGGTAGACATAGGACACCTAGGAGTTAAAGAAGTAGGAAGAGGGATGCTATAATCGTCCATGGTGGAATTAAATGAAAAAAGGAGACCGAATTGATTAATCTTTTCAGTAGGAGTGTTAGCTTTAAATCCATGAGAGCGAGTAAGAAGGAAAAATGAGGATTTGCAAAAGTTGTTGAAGATATTTTTGACAGGAGAGCAGAAATTTTAATTAGTAGCAGAGCCAAGAAGGTCGGCACACTTTCTTTTAGTGAGAGTGGGCTTAGCCTGTCGAATAGTATCCCTGAAAAGACTCAGAGGAGAATGAAAATGAAAAAAATGAAAAAAACGAGATTTTCTCCATTCACGATATGCGCTTTCTTTCTCCTGAATAGTACGAGATCAGGCGCCATCGAAAAATGGATTTTGTGGAGAAAATGATTTAGTTCAAGATGGAATGAAGTTGTTCATCCCATCGGCGCTTGTGGCCACTAACTTTTCAGCAGACACCGAAGCGTCCTGTGAGTCAAAACTGGATTCATTCCAAGGATATTTACCAAGGAGGTAACGCAATGCCTTCCAATTACCATGATTAAAGTACCAGAAATAACTTTAGGGAATGGTAGAGCTCCTGGAAAGAAAGAGTTATACTTATGAGAAACAAGACATAATATTGTGATCAAAGTAACCTATAGGAAAGAAAAGGGTGTAATTATAACGAAATGGAGTAGTGGTGATGCACAAATCATACGTGTTTAAGAATTGGTTAGGGCGATCTGGTTTGGATGTGTGTAACTTCCCTAATTAACTATTGTAGATCGTTGAGAATACTGAATCTTATATCCTTCTCCCCACCTGCATCAGTATGGAAGCAGCCCAGCCACTCCTTGTGATTTACGTTGAAATTCCGGAAATAGATGTCCTCAGCATTTACATAAGATGGAACAGTCTTGTGATAGGTCATGAGATATTCAAAAAGAACTGGAAAATTTGTTCTATTAAAGGAGCAGTAGCAGAATACTATATATATATATATATATATATATATATAATATATAATAACTATATATATCGAGTATATATATATATATATATTATAATATATAAATATATATATATATAATAATATATTATATATATATATATATAAATTATTCTTCTAATTCTAAAATTAGGTTTCCTATTTTTTTAATTTTATTCCTTTATTATTATGTATTAATTTTTATTCTTATTATTATTATTTTAATATTATTGTTATTATTATTATTATTATTATTATTATTATTATTTATTATTATTATTATTATTATTATTATTATTATTATTATTATTATTATTATTTTAATAATAATTGAATAAAATAATAATAATAATAATAATTAATATCAATAATAATAATAATAATAATAATAATAATAAATATATAATCCAATAATAATAATAATAATATAATCAGAATATAATAATAAATAATAATAATAATAATATAATAATAATAATAATATATTATTGTTATTTATTATTATATATTTATTATTATTAGTTATTATTATTTTATATTATTATTATTATTATTATATTATTTGTATTATTATTATTAAATATAATGAATAATAGATAATATAATAATAATATATAATAAATAATATAATAATAATAATAAAATAATATAATCATATTTTTTTTATATTATATATTATTATTATTTCTTATCATTATTATTATTTATTATTATTATTATTATTATTATATGCATTATGTAGTGTAGTAGTAGTAGTAGTAGTAGTAGTAGTAGTACTTAAAATATTTCTAATGTTATTAGTAATCGAGGAATATACAATATTACGGCTATTATGTCTAGGCTCAATGAACACAATACAGGGTTGCAATTAGTAACCTCTTTTCTGATGATAGGGAAATTAGCTTTATTGTTGTATATGATTTTCATTCATATATTGAGATTTTGTATTATGTTGTCCGTTGTATTATATTGTGTTGCATCCTGTAATGTATGCATTATAAAAATCATGTAATATCTACATTATTAAAATAGCTGACGTAATTTTTCTCTCTGAATGTATGTAATCAACGAATTTAAATGAATTTCTAAGAATCATTATTAGTTAGTTAGACGTTTGAAATTTTATAAGAAGTTTTATTTTTGAAAAAAAAACAAAAAACGGAAGGAAATTCTTACTGGCTAATGCTTTTCCTAAATAAAATTTGTGTTTTGTTGACGTTTGAAAAAATATTCAAATCAGTTGGGAAAAAATTTAATGATATCGTCAAACATCAAAATTACTTTAATAATTTACTGAAATTGTATCAATCTAAATAGTTGAAATTGAAAATAGAATCTGAATCGGTATCACATGATCCAAATAGTTTAAATCTGAACCGGACCGATTTTAGCGAATCGGTAATCCTGTTTGGTACTTGTATATTGGTGTAGCGTATTTTTTAATGTCGATTTATCTCTGAAACTGAGCAAAGGTATTATTTTTTAGGTTGTTTTAGAAGCTAGCATGTATAAATCATTGAAAATTAACCATTTTCCTTTTAGAACCAAATCAAAACTTAAAATCTGGTTTTTCACTGTAATAATTTGGGGGGAAATTAGTAGAAAAACTACAAACAAAAGCTCAATTATGAAACTTTTATCAAAATATGTTTTATTATTTCAAAATCACCATTTTTGGCAACTTTTTAATATATTCCCCAATTTTTTTTATTTTTAATAAATATATTTTGCTTCTAATATGAATTAAAAATAGCGTATAACGAAATTTCAAATTTCAATTAAAGATGTACGGGTTTTTACGAAACAGTGCAATTTTAATATATATATATATATATATATATATATAGTATATTATATATAATACTATATAATATAAATATATATAATACTATATATATAATATATATTTATATATATATAATAATATATATATATAAGATTAATATATATTATATCATATAATATATCTATAATATATACGATTTTTATAGATATAGTAAATTTTATATATTGATATATATATCATATATATATATATATATGCGTGGTTATAGGTTTCGCCGTGGAATCCTAAACTGAGTTTGTAACTGGTGAAACTTGAGAAGATGATTTAACGTGCACCTCAACGTTACCAGAAGGTCTTGGAATCAACTTTTTGATTAAAAAAATAGTACAACAACCACTGAAACATTTAAATAGTTTCCTACAAAAAAATTACAGGGACAACCAAAGAACATTACTCCAATATACCTGAGGAAAAGATCTCAAGAGTTAATGCATCATTTTTTGTATTTTCTTCTTGGAAATTTTTCCGAACCAGTGAACGATGCAATTTTCATTTCGTGGGTCTGCTCAAAAGAATAAATATAGATAATAATAATAATAATAATAATAATAATTAATAATAATATAATTAATAATATAATTTAATAATAATTAATTAAATCATAATAATAATAATAATAATATGAATAAGAATAGAATAAGAAAAGAATAAGAATAAGAATCAAAAGAATCAAGAATAAGAATAGAATAAAATAATAACAATAATAATAAATAATAATAATAATAATAATAATAGATAATAATAATAATAATAATAATAATAATAACTAATAATAATAATAATAATAAAATAAATAATAATATAATAATAATAATTAATGATAAAAAATAATAATAATAATAATAGAGCATACTGCATAGAGCGTACTTTTCTTACAGGAACGAGAGAGAGAGAGAGATGAGAGACAGGACGAGAGAAGAGAGCAGAGAGAAGAGAAGAGAGAGAGAAGAGAGAAGATGAGAGAGAGAGAGATGGAGAGAGAGACAGAGATGAAGAGAAGAGAGAGAGAGAGAGAGAGAGGAAAGAAATGCCACCACTCCCACAGGCCGTAGCATTTTAAAGGAGTGACAAAGACAAAAATAAAGAGATATTATACATTGCCTTTATATACTCCTTAATGCTAAATTCCAAGTATCTCAGGTGGCCGCAGACCGCAGTCAAAACGAATGCAAAAGTTTTAAACTAGAGAAGGAAAAACAGCTGGTATGTGGCAAGAATTCCAACATGACAGGCTTTCTTAGAAAGAGAGAAAATACTATCATTTATAACGCTCATCTTGCCCCAAAACCACAAAGGCACCCCCTGATTGCGAAAGCGTTATGAACAAAATAGAACAAAAGCGTCATGTCGCAGAGACAATATGAGGAAAGTTAGAAAGTAAGAGATTTTACTGTCTTAAGCCTTATACTCAACCCTATCCAAAGAAGGGTGGAACTAGACACCCTCCTTTGATATGTGTAATCAGTACTCAATTCAGAGGTGGATAAGACCCTTGCACAGTTATTTCACCTGTGAGGAAGAAAACAAACTCTCAACCTGATGATTCTTTGAGGTCACATTAGCAACCGTTATAATTTGAGGTTTCCAAAATAATTTGTTGCTTACTTTCAATTCGAAAAAGTTTGTTGTCCACGGTTTAGATGGTAGAGTAGTAGAAGGATATATAAAAATTTGGAATTGGTGGTAAAAAATAAATAAAATGAAATAAAATAAATTAAAATAAAATAAAATAAAATAAAATAAAATAAAACTCTCATCTAGAATTGCCAAAAATGGAATTGAAAAGTTGAATACGAGATGCAAATCTATAATAAAAGGAAGGAGCAGATTTTAAATGAGTGCAAGTCTGGAGAGTAATCATCGGCAAAAGAATGAATAGAGTTAGAACTGTAGCTGAGGAGATCGCTGATAAGAAGTAGAAATAGAGATGGAGACAAAGCAGCATATTGAGAAACAGCACAAATGATCGAAAAGGAGGAAGCGGCCCCACTAACTAGAGCCGATTAGGAGCGATTTGAGTGAAAATCTGATATACGTAAGCAAAGTGAAGGAGGAACCCCAAAGGAAAGGAGCTTAAAGAGCTTTTAAGATTACATTCATTATCAAAAGTCTTTGAATATGTACGTTTGAAAGAATTAACACATCCTTCAAGAGATGAGAAGGGACAGAGCAGGGATTCTAGTATCGTCCATGGTGAAATTAGATAAATAAAAGGAGGATATATAAATTAGTCAATAAGTCAGGCAACGAGGTCAGCATACTTCTTTTTAGTGGAAGAACGATTAACTTGTTGAATAATTTCCCTGCAATGTTCCGGCTTGAATGAAGATTAGCACGATGCATAGTTGGCAAGAGTTTTTCACTCATATACGTATCGCTTTGCCTTAATTCACAAGAACAGATGCAAGTAGTAAGGAGGGGATCGTAACCCAACTATGCCTTCCAGGTTGCCAATTGTATATATATATATATACTATATATTAATATATATAATATATATATATATATATTATAATAATATATTATATATATATATAATATATACTATATATATATAATATATATATAGATTATATATATATATATATATATAATAAATAATATATATATATATAATATATATATATTATATATATTATATATATATATATATTTATATATATAATATATATATATGATATATATACTATATTATATATATATATATATTATATATACTTATATACTATATATATATATATATATATTATATAGTATATTATATACTATACCCGGGTTTATGGCACCCCTTCGGAGAAAGGGTGCGCCAGACGGTTGCGTACGCAAACCGTCGTACGTGCGTCCCCCTTAGTTTTTGGCCCCCTTTGGCCCCCCTTAGGGGGCTTAGCCCCCCTTTGATGTTTTGACCTTGATGATCTTCTTGACCTTGATACCGTATCAATGTCTGAAATTGACCTTTCATAAAGGTTCGGTGGGGCATAGTAGGGATTAAGTCAACTCACATGCAGGTACCTGACGCTATACGCTGTACCTCGGGTAAGGAACTGTCCTGAACATGAAGGTCATGTATGGTACCTGTCCCTTGTATTGGACCTTTCCTAACTTTGAGTATCATTTTATTTCCATCCAACTCACACCTACACACACAAACACACACACGCGGCTACGTATTACACACACGCACAACCCGTTAGGCCTATTATACAACCCGCTAGGCTACTTATACACACATACACCCACGCATAGACACTTTACGCTCCGCCTACCACCTACACACACTATGACCACTTATACACACAAACACCACCAATTCACACTAACCATAGACACTTACACCACCCCATTAACACTTAACACTCACCCAATAGACACTATACACTCACCCATATACAACTTACACTTACACTCACACACAGATACACACCACACCCCACACACCACACACACACACACTATCCCACTCACACACACCATAACACTTACACTCACCCATATACACTTACACTTACACTCACACACAGATCCACTTACACAACACATACACACACCAACACACACAACACTATGACTCTATAACACACATACCATAGACACTTTACACTCATCCATAAACACTTACACTCACCCATAGGACACTACACCCAGCCATAGACACTTACACTCACCCATATACATTGCTTACACGTTACACTTACACTCAACACACAGATACACACACCACACCACCCACCCACACTACACACATCACAACACACACACACACACACACACACGATATTTTGATGCCTCAGCTTTGATGCCTCAACTTTGATGCCTCAGCTTGATGACTCATTTTTGATGCCTTCATCTTGATGGGCTCAACTTTGATGGCTCAACTTTGATGGTTCAACTTTGATGGGCCAACTTTGATGGTTCAGTTTTGACTTGGTTCCTACTTGAGGTTCATCTTTGGATGAGCACCTATATTGATGCTTCTTCTTTGATGGACACCTATATTGATGTTCATCTTTGATGACTCAGATTTATTGATGGGTCAACTTTGACGGTTCAACTTTGATGGCTGCCAATCACCATAAGGAGTGTCTGTTAGGTTCTATAGTGTTCTATGAGTATTAGATTAGTGCCAGGTGCCAGTGCCAGTGATGCCAATGAGTGCCAATGATTGCCAATGAGTGCTAATGAGTGCCAATGAGTGTCAATGAGTGCCAAGTGAGTGCCAAGGGAGTGCCAAATAGTGCCAACAGAGTCCACTTTTTTCAAACCTTTTCTAGCCTCCTCCTGAGCCTAGAATAGCCCTAATATGGTGTCTACCCTGTGTTATAAGGTATGAGGAATCGATTGGTGTATATTTACAAGTTGCTAGGATGCTTCCTAGTATGAGTTAGCCTTTTTCTAGCCTTCCCTGATAATAGAACATCACTAATATTGTGCCTACCCCTATTCATAAGTGTATGAGCGATTTGAATGGGTATATATCAAGAAATTAAAAAAAAAAAAATAAAAAAAAAAAAAATGTTGCTAGGACTTGCTTCCTAAATGAGTAGCCTTTTTCCAGCACTTATAGTCCGATAAATATATATCTTAAAGAGTTACACATTGGGGGCCAGTGAACCAAAACGTTTCCGAGTCAGCGGTCCGCAGGATGATCCCGCCGCGGAAACCGGCCACGTGCACCCGCAGGGCAATATTCCGCCGTAACCCCGCCGTGTGCGCCCGCAGGCGCGATTTTACTGAGCGAATGATAAATATGATAATCAATGTAAACTATTCAAAAATTTATATTATGTTATTCTATGAGTAAGTCATTTTGACTTCATACTTGAACATTTTTATTAAAAACATACACTTTACAGACTTTAAGCAGTAAACAGTAAATCAACAGCTCAAATGCATAGCAACAATAGTAAGGCTTGTTTTACTGCTTTACTGCTTTATTGCTTACTGCTTTACATCATATATATGTATTAACATTATGTTTTTTTTATTTTTTATATTTGTTTTAATACTTTTTTATTATTAATTTGTAATGTAAGAAGAAAAAACACAGAGTGTCTCTTTTATAAATAAAGCATTTATTTTACTATTGAATGTACGAATTTTATTAAAAACATATACTTACAGACCTTAAAGCAGTAAAACAGGAAATCAATAACGCATGTTGCTTAGCAACAAGGGGATTAGTGGGGGCTTTTGTTTTACGCTTTACTGCTTTACTGCTTACTGCTTTACATCATACATTTATTACCATTATGTTTCTCTTTTATTTTATTTTGTTTAATACTTTTTTATTTATAACATTTTTAAAAAATTGTAATGTAAGAAGAAAAACACAGAGTGTCGTTATATAAACATTTTATTTTACTAAAATTGTGCCGAAAATTTTATTAAAAACATTATACTTTACAGACCTTAAAAAATGTAAAAACAGAAATCAATTCCGTGTTACATAGCAACAAGGGAATTAGTGGGGGATTAGTTTATTCTGCTTACTGCTTACTGCTTTAATGCTTTGGTAATCGATCGTATGCATTTATTAACATTATTTTGTCTTTTTATTTTTGTCTTTAAACTTTTATTATAATTTTTAAAAAATTGTATGTAAGAAGAAAAACACAGAGTGTCTGTTATTATAAACATTTATTTTACTAAAATTGTACGAAATTTTATTTAAAAACATTATCACTTTACAGACCTTAAAACAGTTCAAAACAGTAAATCAATAACGCTGTTGCGTTAGATTAGTAGGAATTAGTTTTACTGCTTTACTGCTTTACTGTTTAATTATTCTTCATTATACATTATCACTGCCGAGGATGGATGTGGGAGAAAATTTACGTTCCGAAAGTCGGCTACATGGTCTTGTAGCAGGCCCGACAGGATGTGGTAAAACCTTTCTGATTATTAAATATTTTAAAAAGGAAATGGAGATTTTTGACCAAACCCCTGTAAAAATAATATGGGGTCGCTGAATTTTCATCATCAACTATCAAATCTTTAAGAATATGAAAGATGTTATTCAATGTATGAAGGCATTATATGATTTAGAGGCATGGACATATAAATGGTCAGAAAATTATTGATTAGATGATTTAATCTCAGGTTGAATTTGGAAAAGCAGAAGCGTTCACAGTTTTTTTTCTCACCATCTAAATATTTCGGTGTTTTTCATAACACAGAATATATTTCATCAAAGCAAGCATATGCGAAGCGTTTGTTTAAACACACAGTATTTACTGCTGTTTGGACAGAGAAGAACATGAGTCAAATAATGATGCAACTCAAATGTTTCCCCTTCAAGGGAAAGAGTTCTTAAAAGTATAAAGAGGTTACTTTCGATCCCTCACGGTTATTTTATGTGTCAAATTCCACCCCCTTCCACCCCCCACCCCCCCCCCCCAAATATTTATATCCCCCCCCCCCAAATATGACAGTAATAAAAGATATTTTTTCCTAAAAATACATATGGTATAAAAAAATCTTAAAATAATAATTACTATTAATTTTAATTATTAAATATCAGGAAATTTAGAACAAAAATATGTTTTACAAAATATGAATAATTTAGATTGAACATTTGTGACTTCCAGTTAGTTTGACAATTTGACAACTACTGCTAAAAGACATCCCTATCCCTTATATCCCTGTGTGAGGAATGGTTACTCATAATCTGAAAATAATAAAAAAAATTATACAAGAGAGGAGGAGGCGTATTCCTGCCATTACTCTTCTCCGTTATAGCGCCACTTGATAACTAAGTGGATTCCCCATGATGAGAAGGTTGTGTACTTCCATATAATGGAGTATTGAGAAAACTGAAGTAATAATTACAGTATCTGTACAGAATTCAGATTCCTCAGATCATCATTCACAAAACCTCTATATAACCAGTTATTACAGCGCACTGTGCAAAATCCACAATCACAGTTACATCATTCACAACCCAGAATTATGGCAGATATTTTATCACACAAAATGCATTGACATACAACTCTTTAACACGCAACACCACATCAGTTGCCCCAACAGAAATCCTTATATTGTGAACGACTCATTATCTTTTCCAGCAACCTTACCTCATGCTATATATCCTAAAGTTGATCAGATTACCAATTACGAAAAGGAAGTGTACAGGATATTAAATTCAGACATTAACATCATGAAAACGCATCCTTATACCAGATTGCCATACCAAGAAATTTGAATAATCTTAAGGACTTGCATCTACATCCATCATTACGTAACCACCGCTATCCGATGACTGTTCATAGACTTAATCAATTAACTTAAGTGAAAATGAGAATAAATTTAAAAAATATCCTAGAGGAGAGCTTATCTATTAGAGTGCGTAAATCAAGAATAGCTTTATATAATATTTTAAAAGATCAATTATCCTGGGATGAACTAGGCCAGATCATCATAGATGATGATATAGTCTGGCTAGTCGTCGTGGTAATATAGATTAAAGTTTCTGGGAAAATTAATAGTCTGAAGTTCTCGTTTGATCTCATTCCACCCTTTTACAGGACCCTTCTTACAGGTTACGTGAGAGACAGCTATCAATATCCACAATATTTGACCTTTAACTATTTCATCGATCAAATACGTTCTGCCCTGCTTCATTCAAAGAAATTGATCTTTTAAAATATTATATAAAAGCTATTCCTGATTTACCACTCTAATAGGTAAGGTTTATAAAGACATTTTTAAAATTTTTTTCATTTTCACTTCAAGTTTACTTCATTGGTTATATCTACATCATCGATATCGTGTTACGTAGTGAGGGATCGTAGATGCAAGTTCTTTTAGATCTATCAAGTTTGCTATGGATCTCTGGTATAAGATGCGTTTTCTCATGGATGTTAAGTTCTGAATTAATATCCTGACACTTCTTTCTGTAATTGTATACTGAATCAACTTTAGGATCATATAACTATGAGGCTAGAGGCTTGCTGAAAAGAAATGAGTCGTTCACAATATAAGATCTTTTGGTAAACATGTTGTTGAGCTGATGTGAAAGAGTTTAGTAAGTCAATGCAATTTTGTAGTATTATCTGTATATATTGGGGTTGTGAATGAAGAAACTGTGATTGTGAATCTCTTGCACAGTGTCGCTGTTTAAATAATTGATAATAGAGTTGTGATGATGAATCTTGAAGGAACCTGAATTCCTTGTACAGATGCTGTATTATTATCACTAACACTTCATCTTTCTCCTACTTCATTAATGGAAGTGCGCACAAACCTTTCTTCATTCATTGGGACATCCACCATTATTATCAGTGGAGCTATTACCGGAGAAGCAGTGAAATGGGCAGGAATACCGCCTCCTCCTCTCTTGTAACTTTTGATTTTCTCAGAATTTTTCATTTGAAGAGAGGTTTTTTACATGATGTTGTCTTTACGATCGTAGCTTTACCTTCTGAGGTCGTTAAAGGAACATTTCCTTTTTATAAGATTTAAAAGACTTCACATACACATTGGATGACTATTTCTCATCCCACTAGATAGTTTACGTTTCCTTCAGATGGTTTCAGTTTTTTTAAATTTTTTTCTATAATGATGGTAAATACTTTGCAATTTAGAGCACTCATTTCTCAGTATGTTATACATTCTATCTCATAGGAAGAATGTTGGTACGGAGCAATACTCTGTACGTGTTTTGGGGGTGAAGTTCACACATC
>JABUQX010066549.1:25000-27881 GCA_015478945.1 Trachelipus rathkii | reverse complement strand
CTTCCCCGTCTGGCTCGAGCCCCTAGGGTGCCGAGTTAAAAAGCAAAATATTGAGTGAGTTAGAAAGGTCTACTCTAATTTATTCATAACGAGAAAACCACATAGAAACGGTCGTTCTGAATAGGCACTTCTAATCATGATTACTATAATCATTACTACAATATCTTTTTTTTTTTCTTATTTTTCTTTTTACAGCATTCTCCAATTATGGAAAATTTTACCAGGATTCCAAAAAATGTAATTCCTTTTCGCTGTAAGCTTTTACGTTTTTGAGATATAAAAATTTTTTTATTTTTTATTTTTTATTTATTTTCAGTTTTTCTGTTCTTTCCTCTTATTTTTTTACATTCTCCGAGGACTGGAAATCACTTAGTTGGAAACCAGCATTTCCCAGCAAGTATTCGGTTTACTTTCGTCAGCATTAATACGTAATTTAATCCGAAAGATACATATGACCCAGGCCCTATAAACAAGCAACCGCTGGACTAAAATACTCCTCACTAATATACTGAGTATATGATTTCATACATCATATCAATTAACGCTATATATATACCGCTATATATCTATAGAATTATCTATATACTTAACCTATGATACGGATAATACCCCGAATAAGGACGCTCAATATATATTCATATACACTCATATATTTATATGTACTATATCTATATACAATTATGACCATAGAATAGTATACTTTGCATATTACTAACCATAACGCTAGATAGTATAATCTCTAACGTGTATTACGATATTCTTCATATATATACCTCTACTATAACTAATATAAGTTCTATATATGACCTTTTTTAACTTTAATGTCACCGAACATATATTATTTTCTGACAAAAATGAAATGCATTACAGAGACATATAAATACTTTTGCAGTAAACGCGGCTTTAGCTAAATTAAAAACAATAAGCTAAATCCCAAATATTCTTACGATAATATAATCTTCAATGTGTAGAAAGTAGCAAAAAAGTTACAAATTAAGCAAAAAATAAGCAATAGCTTTTTGAACATTTAATTGAGTCAACAGAAGGAAAAGGAAACTCACCTTATAATAATAATTAAAATAGTAGTATTACCTGTTTTATACATTATACATTATACATTTTACATTATACTCTGTAAACTAATCCTGGGACGCCTTGAACATTTGTCCGTTTACCACCAATACATTCCACTATCCTATCTCAGTATAATAATCTTTATAGATAGATATATAATTATCATACTACTCTATCTATATATATATTATATACGGAATCTTTAACTATATATATATAACTATAGATTAAACTTTTTCATCTCAATAGCCTATCGTGACTTCTATACTATATAATATATACTATAATATAAGATTATTCCTATAGAATGATGCATATAATAATGTATTAAATATAATATATACACGTATGTTACTCACAACCTCTGTCTAGGCACGTAGTCAAATGCAGAACGATATAAGCCCGCATGATATCTCGCAAAACTAAGCAAGGTACAAGAAAACTGATAAAACATATATGGAAAGTCAGCGTATGAAAAATTCTGTACTGGACAATAGAAAAAATTTATTTTTTGTTATTTTTTAGTATCTCCAAAAACTACGATAGGTAGAAGAAAATTCATACACATTATCATGGAAATCAGTCGTAAACAAACTCTCTGTTAGGGGGCTCGAGCCGACGGAGACGGGACAGAGGGGGGACGTGGTCGCCAGTCACCAAACGTAGGGGAGGAGGGCGAGGAACCCCCGAGCGAGCACTTCCAGAAATTACAAAATACAAGGGATTCCTAAAAGATGATTTCTTCCTTTCCCCGTAGTCGATTGTAAGTTTCGAAGATTTGATTTTTTTTTAACAGTCTCCTCGGTAAAATTATTGCCAGGATTTCCAGACTCAATGTATCTTCTTTTTCCCTGAGCTTATTGTAGTTTTTTGAGCATATGGATGTGCTCTTCCTCTCTCTCAGTTTTAAAGTACAGCCTATATATGCAGTTACTCGTACTTAATATACATATATATATATAATATACAATATATATATCAGTATCACTATTATTACAACTAGTAGTATATATAATATATACTATATTTATTTATATATGTAAATGTCTAGAATCGTTCGTGTACGCACATAACGAAAAGCGCGATACTAATTCCCATTTTTGGCAAAATGATACGAACTAACGATTTTTGGAAAAAAAACAACATTTATAAACGAGTATAATTACAAGGTATCGTAAAAAGAAATTGAGTATATACTTTTTTTTTCACTTCACACTAATCCTATAAGACAAAAAATTAGCGTGTTATGGAACAATCTTAATTTCCTTTTAAAGTTAGGACTTAGTACACTAAAGTTTTGTAAAAGCATGATTAATAGATAATTTGGTTTAAAGAGCCCACAACTCCTTTTTCATATCTGCAAACGAAACTACAATAGCTACAATGAAAGGATACGACTACATTCTCTTATATGCTGGTTCCAATTTTTAGTGATGCCGGGGAGAAAAAAAATTAAAAAAATAAATAAAAAAAACTACAAATAAATTATAAAAGAAAAGGAATCATTTTTGGAATCCTGGTAAAATTTTAGCATATGAAAATGTAAAAAAATAGAAAAATAAAAAAAGTTATTGTTAATAATTATAGTAATATGATTAGAGAGGCTATTTAGAGACCTTTTATGGTTACTCGTCTAAAAATAAATAGACTTCTATTAACTCAATGCTGATATATTTACTACATAGGAAATACCCCCAAGGGCACAGTTTACCCCGCCACCTCGCAATGCCAGTGGACGATCCCCGCCGGGTCTTCTTGCCTTCGGGAAGCAAATACGGACGGTTACGGAACTAATTCCCCCCGGGGA
>JABUQX010066549.1:17500-20000 GCA_015478945.1 Trachelipus rathkii | reverse complement strand
CGCCCTATTGCGCCTGCGGACTATTAATAAAAGCGATAATAAAAGCATGGCTATTTATTAAGGAAAAAAACACTTATTAATTTTTTTGTAATTAAAACACTGTAAACTAATATCTACACACGTCCTCTTCCTCCTCAATGTCCTTGTGGTCCATGTTTTCCCCGAGGAGGTCCAGCACCAGCGCTGCAGAATTGCCAAATGTTCAGAGCCATGGTTTGCCAATTATTTGTTTGTTAAGAAACTACTTGAACTGAAACTGAAGCGATAATAAAAGCATGGCTTTTATTAAGGAAAAAAAAACACAGTTCTGATATATAATTGGGTAATTAATCTAACACCGTAAATATATTCATACACGTCTTCTCCTCCTCCATGTTGCTGTGGTCCAATTGTTGTTTTTCCGCCCAGCCCCTAGGCACGGTACCCGACACGCTGCGGTGCCAGTACCGATTCGCAATTTTCTAGAGCCATAGTGCAATTGCAGTTTGTAGCTCAAGAACTACTGAACATATATTGATAAACTAATACGTGTATAGATTAATCCACACTCGCTAAATCCGATATATACTATATATTACTGGGACATATATCAGGATGTAGGTATATATACATTATCTATATTATATATAAGCTATTATATATATAGATAATAGTAGAGTGATATATAATAAGTTTTTACACCTTGGGTCTTTAGAATCTACAAGATAGCCATGCTTCCTAAGTTCTAACTGATCTAAGGGAAAAATAGAAATACGTGTCTCCTGTTCATCAGGCGCGGACTAAGGCGACCGGAGAATTCGACTGTGCGCCGATCGCTTAGTCGCCCTTTTAAAACTTGCGCGCCTATGGCGCCTTTCAGCGCCCTTACGAATTGATAGGTGCGCCATTAGGCTCGCTAGGCGCAAGTACAGCACGCGAGTGAGAGGGCGACTGGTGTCGGGCGAGACCGTCCCACGCTCTTAATGGCATATCAGTATATTAATTAATTAATATATACGTTGATAACGGTATCACTTATAATAATGATCAACGAGTGCGAGCGTGTTTTGCTCCATGGAATGGGCAAAGAGGCCAACTAATGCGGGAGCGTACGAAGTACACCAAGAATATTATAACTTACACCTACAGCTGATGTACGCTTAATTTGGGTGAAGAGTTTAGAACAATAAACGTAATATTAACCTTCACTAATTTCATAAACTATAAGCAGAGTAGATATATTTACACTGCTATAAATTCAAGAACTTCAGAAAAAATATACCTCGTCTATAACCATAACCTCAAAATAGTGAGGCCCTTAATATCTAATGAAGTTCGGAGAGGGTGTAAATACTCGCGGACGTATGCGATCACTCGTAAAGATTGACTTAAACTCTCAATGCGCTAAGATCGGGGCGAGCCAACTTCAGTATACATAAATTCATGATTCAACCTCACGTTAATTGCATCATAAACTATAAGCAAGTGATATATTTACGATAATAGGCCTTACCGCTCAGACTAAATACGGCTAATTACAGTACCACACGTTTATTTTCACCTGAACACGTATTCTCCTTTAAAAACCAATAATGAATGTTATGTTCTCCGACTATTTTCCGTGGGGGTCCCTGCAGTTTAGAAAGGGAGAGAAAATCTTAATTTATTATCCCACGGGTACTTCAAATTCCAAACATAGGTTTAATGTTTGTTTAAATTGGGTGGCTTGCGGCATGGATATGCTTTATAGCGCACAATACAGGTTCTTTATTCCATCATTGACGGTCGTATTCTTCCACCCTCTTAACTCTGACAAAAATAATTTGGCTAAAATGGGTGAAGCTTCGTAAGTCTTAAACCTTACCGTTTGTTAAAATGAATTCGTTATGAGATGTAAATGAAAATTTTAGGTAAATAAATTCTTATGACGTAAAAACTTTTATTTATGAAAAGAAAAAATATAATATATATAAAGATATAGCTTATAAATAATATATATATAAGGGATATTAATATATATATCATCGTAATAGTCGTAGCCGGTATTTAGCATATATATAATGAATACTATGCTTAGATTCCTCTGCCTCTGAGAAGGCCTTATAATCCCGATCCTCTACTATTATACATTGCCAACAGCTCTACGGGAAAAGGATACATCTCGTGGGAACAGCCCACCTACACCGCGCCCGATACAAATGTAAAAAAATAAATGAGAGAAAAAAAAAAATACAAACTATAAAAAAAATATTCTCCAAAAATCAACAATCATCAATAGTATATATAAAAGGACCATACTTATATAAACCTGTATGATTAGTTAGGAAAAATATAATGGTAAAGAAAATGTATAAGTAAAAAAAACAAACAAAAAAATATGTTGATAGTGTTAATGATTATAGTAATATGATTAGAGCTCTCTATATTTTACAGAAGAGCGCGCTGAAGTGGGGAGTGGCTAATCGTAAAATAAATTACTTTCGTTATAAAAATTTGCTTTTAACTAAAATAACCCCAAGGT
>JABUQX010066549.1:0-12500 GCA_015478945.1 Trachelipus rathkii | reverse complement strand
AGAAGTTATTGGAGATGTTTTGGCAAGAGGCCAGAAATTTTTATCAGAAGGAGAATCAAGAAGGGCAGCACAATATCTTTTAGTGTAAGAACGCTTGTTCAGTCGAATAATATCCCTGCATTGATTCAGGCAGGATGAAAATTAGTCAGAGTGATAGGAGAACGAGAGTTTTTCCACGCCCTATACGCAATGTCACGTTCCTGGATGGCAAAAAAAAAGACCAAAGAGATTAGCCTTTTCAGAAGGAGTGCTAGCAACAGAACCGTCAGAACGGATAAAGGGGGGAAAGGCAGATTTACAGAAGTTATTGGAGATGTTTTGGCAAGAGGCCAGAAATTTTTATCAGAAGGAGAATCAAGAAGGGCAGCACAATATCTTTTAGTGTAAGAACGCTTGTTCAGTCGAACAATATCCCCTGCATTGATCTGAGGGTAGAGGATGAAAATTGGGGTCAGAGTGGGATAGGAGCATAAACGAGAGTTTTCCACGCCCTATACGCAATGTCACGTTCCTGGATGGCACGAGAACAAGAGCCATCGAACTACGGATTATGAGGAGAAAATGATTTAGTGGGAGATGGAATGAACCTGTTCATCCCTTCTGTGATCACAGCTCCTTCCTTTTCAGCAGAAGCAGAGGCACTCCGGAATAATACATGATTCATTCCAATGATAGTTTGCAAAGAAGCGACACAATGCATCCCGATTAGCCCGATTAAAGTTCCAGAAAGTTTGCTTAGGGAAGGGCAGATATGCTTTAAATGAAGTGTTGTACTTTTGATCTGCAAGGTTGTGGTCAGAATTACCAATAGGAGGGAAATGGTGTATTTGTAACGAGGAGGAGAAGTGGTGAAGCATAAATCAAGAGTGTTCAAGAATTGGTTAGACGATCTGGGATGTGTGTAGGTTCCTTAATCAACTGTTCCAGATCGTTGAGAATACTGAATGTTTTGGCCTCCTTCCCACCTGAATCAGTATGAGAGGAGCCCAACCGCTCAGTGTGGTGTACGTTGAAATCCCCTAAGTAGAGAACTTCGGCAGTTGGATGAGAAGAAGTAACAGTCTCGTGAGAAGTGGTAAGATATTTAAAAAGAATCGGAAAATCTGTTTCATTAGGAGAGAGCAGGAGCAAAAACACAAGATAATGGTAGTAGTAGGAAGACAGATTTTAAGCCAAAGAACATCGAAATTAGGAGACTCAAGATTTTCGAGACGTGTTACAGGAGTATTTATGTAAATGTAAGCAGAGACTCTACCATTCATCAGGAAATTATAAAATAGATTATAGTTAGAGATCTTTAAGTTATTAGAGAAGGAATCCCTGCCTGACCAGCTGGGTCTCGGAAAGAAGTAAAATATTAGGATGAAAGGTTGAAAGGTGGTGTTCACAGATTTTTTATTAATACATTATGCACATTAGCAAAGTCAATAGAAAGCCCGCCCCTACGCCCACCACCACCCTTCCTCCCCCGAACAAGTTACCTCGCCATTGCAAAACCCTTTAAAAAATGCAAACCGATTGAAAAAAATATGTATGCATATATAAAATTTAAAAAAAATACTAAATGCTAATACTAAAAGTAACACAAATTAGTAACAAAACTTAATACCTAATAATAAATAATAATAATAATAATAATAATACATACACACACATAATAATAATAATAATAATACACACAATAATACAAATAATAATAATTAATAATAATAATGATAATAATGATAATAATGATAATAATGATAATAATAGTAATAATAGTAATAATAATAATAATAATGATAATAATAATAAAAATATAATAATAATAATAATAATAATAATAATAATAATAATAATAATAATAATAATAATAATAATAATAATAATAATAATAATAATAATAATAATAATAATAATAATAATAATAATAATAATAATAATAATAATGATAATAATAATAATAATAATAATAATAATAATAATAAATAATAATAATAATGATAATAATGATAATAATAATAATAATAATAATAATAATAATAATAATAATAATAATAATAATAACACAAAAAAGCAATTAGGGTGAAACACAAATACAGATTAATAATAGAGTAAAAAATAAAATAATAATGATAATAATAATAATGAAAATAATGATAATAATAATAATGATAATAATAATAATGATAATAATAATAAAATATAATAATAATAATAATAATAATAATAATAATAATAATAATAATAATAATAATAATAATAATAATAATAATAATAATAATAATAATAATAATGATAATAATAATAATAATAATAATAATAATAATAATAATAATAATAATAATAATAATAATAATAATAATAATAATAATAATAATAATAATAATAATAAAATATAATAATAATAATAATAATAATAATAATAATAATAATAATAATAATAATAATATAGAAATTCTACATCAGCTTTTGTTTTAATATAAGTTTTACTTTTAGCTTCCAATCCCTAAATATTTTCTGATATTCATTTAATTTCCTTGATACTACTCTAGAAAATAATTTGCAAAGAAAGTATGTGGCATATTTATATTTATTAGATCCTGACCGGTTTCGTCCGTAAACCTCGGACATCTTCAGAGTTTTGATTCTAACAATTTAATGAATATTTTAACACTAGATTTAAACAATTAAAATTACATATTTGATTTTAGATTTTAGATTTAGCATTGCATATTATATTTAACTTAAGGGACAATACGTTGAACTTATGTTAATGTCTGGTTTTAGATGTTTTATGTAATAAGCCTCAGCTATTTGCAGCTTTTGGGCTTCACATGAGGAGTGTAAAATTTTAAATGATTTTGAAATATCAGGTACAGTTGTCTTGTTATGTCCAGTGCGTAAATGTTCGTATATTTTAATGGGTTTAAAGCGGTGCTGGTATGCCCTATCTGTTAATTCATTAGTTAATCAATATACGTCGACGTACAGTCAGACTCGGAACATGCGATGGTACACGACATGGTGATTAACTGAAAGGGTATCCTTACTCACTCCTTAGTAGAGAAGCAGGAAGAAGGTTTTCTTGTTTTGTGGTATAGTTTAACTGTGATTTTTGAGTTATTTGTAGATTTAATGAGGGTGTTAATAATGGCGCGTAGGCATTTTTCCTCTTTATCAAAGTCTTTTGCATTTAAAGTTTTAAAATAAAATTTAATGCTTTCAGAGATATTGTCTGTATTGTCCTGTTTTTTTATATAGTTTGTTGATGGTTTTGTTTTGGAAAGCTCCTCTCCGTTAAATTTAAAGGGCGGTTACAGTTGATCAGGTTCTGTTTAATTCTTTAACTTCAGCATCAAATGATTCCAAATCAGAACAATTTATAAGCCCTATATAAGAGTGTTTTAACAATTGAATTCTATATACTTCTGGGGAGTAAAGAGCCAATTAAGGTACAAACCATTATCAGTTGTCTTGACATGTACCTGTGAAAAAGTTCCATCATCATTAATTTTGATTTAATATCCAAAAAGTTAATAATAATATTTAGAGATGTTTTAGATGTGAATTCTGAGGCAGGAAAGGCTTTGCAATCGGTTGATAAACTGATGAATGTCTGTATGGTTCCTAAATATAGTAAGGGTGTCGTCAACATATCTTACATAAAAGACTGGGTTGAATGTATTGTTTTCCCTCAAAATTCTATTTTCTAGCTCGTAAAAGTCAGCGAATGTAGGGCCCAGAGGTGAACCCATGGCAACACCATCCTTTTGCAGGTAGAAACTATCTTGAAATTTGAAAGGGGTTTCAGTACAGCATATTAATAGTAGGTTCCTCATGTGGTTTTCGGATATGTCATTAGGAGGTGGATTATTGGAATGGTAAACATGTTTAATGAATAAAACCAGTTATGATATAAAACTTAAAAACATCTTGAATGACGCAAACAAATTTACCTTAGCTCCACCAAACGTTAATAATATCACTAAAAATAAAATAAATAAAATAGCACATGAAATTTAGAACAAAAATATCTCTAACAAAATTAAAAGAACTGTATCTACGGAATACCCAAAATACACAAAGATGAAAAGGACCCACCCCTGCGTCCCGTAATATCTATGTGTGGTACTTCACTCATGACATTGTTCAATACCTCAATATCATAATACGTCCTTACTTAGATAACACGTTTATTGTCAAATCTATTAATGAAACCTATGTAACTGATTCACTGAAAACTTAAAGAACTAGAAAACGCTGCTTCTCTGGGATGTTAATCATTATCTACGAATGTCCCTGCAGAAACCATAGATATTATAATTAAATATATTACCATTCCACTAATCCACCTCCTCATGACATATCCGAAAACCACATGAGGAACCTACAATTAATATGCTGTACTGCTCTCACTTTGTGGTACCTCTTCTTTCCAGCCACATGTTTTGTGGAACTCCTTGTTTTTTTATTTTCCCAGCAATATTCAATCGTCCTTTATTTAAGTCCCGGGTCTGCGCCCACCTGAGGAAATTGCGTTAGGAAAGGGACAGGGTGGGTTTACTTTCCATTCATTTTAATTTGTTTTTCTTTATGTAATTTTTTTATTATTTATTTATGTTTAATATCTTTTCGGTTCATTGGAGATTGGAAAACTTAGTGCATTACGTTGCTAATTCTCTTTTTAATGTAATAAGGATAGTAAGCTAGATAAAACAGAGAGTAGAGAGAAAGAGAAATATATATATATATATATATATATATATATATATATATATATATATATATATATATATATATATATATATATATATATATAAATATATATATATATATATAATTATATATATATATAAACTGTATATATATATATATATATATATATATATATATATATATATATATATATATATATATATATATATATATATATATATATATATATATATATATATATATATATATATATATATATATATCACAGTCGACTGCTAACTCCTTAAAAACTGTAGAAAACAGTAATGGAAGAGGCAGAGTTCCCCCCTTTTGCTGACAACAGGGACGAGATCGATTGCTATCTCGAACGAATTGAAAGATTTGCAGAAGTTATTGATGGGTCCAGAATAGGCATCTTACCTAAGCACTTTTGCTAACCGGAAAGGCTTTAATAACCTATCCTCGAATGACTAAAGAGGATTCCGCAGACTACAACAAATTAAAAGACTTTGATAAAGTGTTACAACCTAACAGAAGAATGATATAGATCCTACTTTAGGAACTTTAAACCTCTTAAAGATGAAAGCCAATTCAATTCATCGAGAGACTAGGGAATAAATAAACTAAATGGATTGAATTAGCGTGTGTAAATAAAGACTTCAATGGATTAGCAGATTTGGTGATTTCTGAACAGTTTGTAGACATATGTCCGAAAGAATTAGCTACTTTTCTACGGGAAAGGAATGTTAATGAGATAAATGAAATAACCACCGAAGCCAAGAAATACCTGAGGGCTCACGGCATAAATATGTCAACATCGAAAGAACACATCAAGAAGCAAGGAGAAGACACTGTAACAGAGGAAAATTCACAAGTGGATGAACCCAAGTGGCAAGGTTCTTGTTATAAATGTGAAAGGAAAGGCCATATAGCGTCTGAATGTAGAAGTAACCAGAAAAACGATGTTAATTTTAGAAGAAACCAGCCTTATCAACATGGACGCAACTACAACCAGGATCATTCCAAAAATTGGATAGAATATTCATTTAAAAAGTTGTCAGTAGCTCTCACCACGAACGATAATGGCAATAAAATCTGCGAGGATATTAAAAAGGTTGCCTCGTGTCTGTCGATTAAAGAAGACGATACGGTAAATGATGAGGATGTACTAAACTGCATTTACGATGGAGATAGGATAATGTTAACCTGTGGAAAAAATATCCCAGAATTTCTTCTGAGCTTGTGTAGCAAGATCGAAAAATAACATCCTTGTTATTGAAAGTGAACTTCACGCCAGAATAAAAAAGTAGAAAAACAATGAATGAGAATATTTATTTACCACAGAAAATACGAAATACAAAATAACTCTTATTCAGCACATAAATTTGCAAAATTATCAATTATGGATGCTCTTCAACGAAGCTACTACTGCATTTTCGTTTATCTCACAACCACAAAAGTCAATTCCTAACGAAATTGTTGACATATTTGAAAGGTACGTAGTACTACTTTACTGTTCAACTACTGACAAGGTCAGTGTTAATGAAGCAAGACAAGAATTGTTCATGACCAAAAATCGTCCACTAGAAACTCTTCCACCAACAAAGGGTGCATTACTACAACAAGTATTGCGTATTGCTTTCCAAGCTGGACACATTTGGGGACAAGCAAATAAACGCACAATATGTGTACCATCACCAAACGATTGGGGATGGTGGTTGCATAATGAATCTTGGCAGTTGAAATGGTCGGAGTTACCAGAAATTTCTGATTCCTGCAACGCACTCATAAAATGTGTTTGCAAAATCTGCAAGAACAAGTGCAGCTGCAGAACTGTTGGTTTATGCAAGAATGAATGTGAACAATAAAATGATGTGGGTAGAAATATTCTGCAGAACTTAGAAAATTAAAAGTGTACTTTTTTGTTTGTTATATTACTGGATTAACACTTTGTGTAAATAAATTTACGTTTAATACATTATTAATTAACTTATTTACTTATCCTAGACTTAAAAAACATATAAATTGATATAAAACACTATTTTGCATGATGTGTATCAAAGAAAATGTAGCATAAACAAAATACGGGTAGCTATTTTGGAAAATAGCCGTCATCTTGGATTATAACAACTTTTGGCGATGCCTCCCCATCTTATTTTCATTGCCTGACCATAACCTACATATTCTTATAACAAAATGCAGTTTTTATATACGTAGCTCCCTCACTATTAACTTGTTCGATAGTATTGATATAATAAAAAAATGAAATGACTGTCAACTACCTAAGAGCCTATATATATATATAGAAAGATATATAGATAGAAGATAGTGAAAGATATATATATATATATAAGGTTATATATATATATATATATATATATATATATATATATATATATATATATATATATATATATATATATATATATATATATATATATATATATATATATATATTTAATATATATATATATATATATTTTTATTATATATATATATATATATATATATATATTATATATATATATATATATATATATATATATATATATATATATATATATATATATATATATATATATATATATATATATATATTTAAGCTTCAAAGAAGCCTATCTAATTTTAAACAGCAAATTATATTATTTATTATATGTAATGACAATTACAAAGTATTTACGATACAACTGGAAGACAAATTTGCATCATTCTTAATTTTATTACAAGTAAAACAAGAAATGGGTTTATTCTCTGCAGTCTCTCTTGGAATAAATTTTTAGAATAAATTGCATTATATATAATAGTATATATATATATATATATATATATATATATATATATATATATATATATATATATATATATATATATATATATATATATATATATATATATATATATATATATATATATATATATATATATAAATATACTCTATTCCACAGGAATAGACTCTCCATATCACACTCAGATCATAAAACACTTGCTATTGCAGACAACACCCATTTTTTTTTTCAAATATCCCTGTGTTTGGGTAGGAAAAATTTCCATAGCGTATGGTCTGGGTGTCAAAGGAGGAGACTAAAGAGATAATTTTGTTGAATTGGCGTCCACTGCCACTTATCTTCATGCTAGGAATTCAAATGCATGCCTATGACCTAGTCATGCCCTCAGTAAGAGACCTTGCATCTTTCAGTTAAATTGTATGGATCGTCTGGCAGCATGGAATGTTAGTTAGATTAATGAATGGAGAGGAGAATGGGGAAGATGTTATGGATGTATCTAGAAAGATCCAATGTGATTGTTTGCTGTGATTGAAACAAAGTTAAAGGTAGAAGACGAATGGTGTGAAATGTGTGTAAAAGTACACGAGTGTAGACTGTAGAGGAATGAGAGGGGAAGAGAAGGAGTTGCAATTCTGATAAGTGATTTATGGCACAGATCTATAGTGGATTTTGTTTGTGTAAGTACTAGAAAATTAATGGTTAAATTTAAGTTTGAGAAGGTCAAGGTATGTGTGGTTGTAACATTGTAACATATAGTCCATCTGAGAGTGATGTTGAGGAGAGGGTGACTCTCTGGGATAATCTAAACGTTTTGGATGGGGTGAACAGGGGCCTCAGATTGATTGTGTTATGTGATTTGAATGGTTGAATAGGTGATCGAAAAAGGGATCGTATGACAGGTTATTTTTGAGTTGTGTGAGAAAATGAGAATTGTAGGAAGATGATTGATTTCTGTGAGGGGAGAGGTAGGCGTATAAGTAATACATTCTTCGAGCACAATAGTATTCATAAGTATACGAGAATTAGCGTAGGTAGAAGTGGTATTGAAGTGAAAAGCCTGGTTGATTTTGTGTTGGTAAAGAAGGAAATGTTGAAGTATGTGATGGACTTTAAATCAGTGAGGGGGTTGGGGATTGGGAATATAAAGATCATTATTTTGTTTTATGTAAGATTAAGATTGAATGGAGAGGAAAGAGATAAGAAAGGAAGTAAAAAGAATTAAGAATGAGTAGTTAAGTGAACAAGGTTATAAGGAAAAGCATGCGAGAGCACTTCAAAAATAAATCAGTTGAATGTGAACAGGATGAAACTATACAAACCTGGGCGCAAATGAAGGAATCCTTCCCTAGTAGTGCAAGATAAGTATATGGGTTTGCTAAAGTAGGGAGTAAAGACTTAAATAGTTAATGGTGGAATGAAGAGGTGATGCAAGCGGTTAAAAGTAAGAAAGAGGCTTGGTTGAGTGATCTAAATGCCACTGATGAGTTTTCGAAAGAAAAAAGGTGTGTGGAAATATATAAGAAGGAAAAGGGAGATTGAATTTGCATACGTAGGAGGAAAAAAAAGAGGTAAATAAACAGTTTTGGAAGGAAGATGAATGAGGACTTACAAGGGAATAGGAAGTTCTTTTGGAAGGAAGTGCGAAAGGTTAAGGGTAAGGTCAATCTTCATGGAATAATGAATTGGAATGGTACTTTCATGACTGTGAGGAGAGTGGAGAGGAAACACTTCGAAAATTTGCATAACATTGACACCAATGAAGAGGTGATAATGAAAGTGTGCGGGTTTGATAGTGTAAGATGAAAAAGGTATTTTGGGGATGAAGCAATTAGTAGGAAGAAAGCAATAGGTAGAGTGATAAAGTTGAAGAATGTTAAATTCACAGCCATAGATGAATTACTGGTGAGATGATCAAGAATGGAGGCGAAATTGTGATTGACTGAATATGGAAACTGTGTAACTAAGTATTTATGGAAGAGAACTGTACACTTATATAAGGGTAAAGGAGAAATGGGAACTGTAGGAACTATGGGGGAATTAGTTTCTTGGGTGATATAGGAAGATATTTGCTGCTACATGGGTTGAATTAGTGCGTCGATTGACTGAGGGACTGATTGACAAAGAACAAGGTGCATTTACAAGTAAGTGGTAGAGAATGTGTAGATCAAATCTTCCCATTGAAACAAATGATTGAGAAAACGAGAGAGAAATGGAATTACATTTAGATTTTATGGACTTGCAACAGACGTATGACAGGATTGATAGGGATGATCTATCGCAGGTGTTAGAGATATATGGTGTTGGTGGTTGCCTTCTGAATATAATCAAAAGTTTGTATGTCGATAGTGAAGCCTGTATAAAAATAAATGGGACTGAGACTGAGTAGTTTAATATTAACAGTGGAGTGTGGCTTGGATGTGTTACGTCTCCTTGGCTATTTAATTTGTATATGGGTGGGGTGATTAAAGAATTAGAAGTAGGGGTGGTGTAGAGGAAGGTGTTAGATTGCTTTAGAATGCAAGTGATTGTGAATTGATGATTTGGTTTCCTTCTAACTTAGAGCATATTCTTCTACTATTATATATATATATATGTTATTATATATATATATATATATATATATATATATATATATAAAGTATATATATTTTTATATATATATATATATATATATATATATATATATATATATATATATATATATATAAAATAATAGTCTATATTTATACATATATATATATATATATATATATATATATATATATATATATATATATATATATATATATATATATATATATATATATATATATATATATACTAGTATATATATATATATATATATATATATATATATATATAAGAGAATATATATATATATATATATATGTATATATATATATATATATATATATATATATATATATATATATACCATACAATAATGATTTAAAGCTAGCCATTCCTCCTTCTAGATTCCACCTAACTCATTTATGTTTAACGTTGTATTTTCTTCAAAAGACGTTATTTCCTCTCTCCTCTCTCTCTCTCTCTCTCTCTCTCTCTCTCTCTCTCTCTCTCTCTCTCTCTCTCTCTCTCTCTCTCTCTCTCTCTCTCTCTCTCTCTCTCTCTCTCTCTCTCTCTCTCTCTCTCTCCCCTCTTCCTTCTCTCTCTCTCTCTCTCTCTCTCTCTCTCTCTCTCTCTCTCTCTCTCTCTCTGAGCTTATCACCTAAAAGGCGTACTCATCCTGATGTCCTTCCTGTGATTCTCTAAACCTATGCTTCGGAGCTTGCACTTACTACTTAACAATTTTTACCTCTGTCAATCAACTCGACCTTCCAGTCCTGTTGAAGACGTACGCTTATTAACACCTAAATTCCCCAAAAAGGAGACCTCTTACCCTAAGCCCTTCGTCTTATTGTGTTTTTAACCTCTGTTCTTTCTTCTAAAAATTTCCAAATCTTTCCTTAAGAGAAGATTTGAAACTTCTCAATTCTTTTTACTTTTCTATCATTGAGTATTCGTAAGGAACATACCAACTGGTTATTATTCTTACCTTCGCTTTATTTTTGGTCTCTGCCCTCGTCATTCCGGCGAATCTTGCCATGGCTTTGAAAGGGGCATACCGAAATCCTTCGATAGAGTCTTCATTTTTAATTTTCTAAACTTTCCTCCTTCGGTATTTATCCTTCCTCTGTGATGATCCTGTATTCTCCTCAAGAAAGTCTGCATAGTGAGCAATTGAAGACTACCATCATTCATCCTTCAAATCTATTACTAGTGGTGTTCCTCAGGGTTCTGCTCCTATTCCGACTCTTTTTATGCTTTTCATTAATTTATCTAATTGTCAACTAACTACCTAAACTAATTCATGCTGACTCCATCCTTCATTACAATTTATTTTTTCAAGATGTCTCACACCTTACGAGCAAGTCTCTTCCTGGTAGAGGAGGCCTTAGAGAATTAACGTCAGAGCTTTCTCGAATTTCTACTGAAGACATTGGGAACATGGTTATGTTCAATGCGTCAAAAACTCTATTACTTCATCTTGCTACTTGACAAAATCTTCCACACAGATATAATATCTTTTTGAACATACGATTCAAAACTTCGTCTGTCATTAATATACTTGGCGTTTCTTTTCAGAGAATGTTGGAAAGCTCATATTACTTCTCTTTCTAAGCAAGTTTCTAAGAAGTTGAGTGTTCTGAGGTGCCTTCGGAATGTCTTCACGCCGCCCCAGTTGCTTACTCTATGTAGGGCTGTCGTTTTTCCCTGTTCGGAGTATGTCGCACACATCTGGGGTGGTTCCATAAGACTTTTCGTCTTCAACTCTCCTACCATCACTAGCTCTCCTCCTTTTGCTGTCACAATATTGCGTCGCTTTCTTATAGTATCGTTCTTATGCTCTCCAGTCGCTTATCTTCTCCATTAAGTATGATTCCTGAGACACGCCTTGCTACAAAGTCTCATCCTTTATTTGTAAAACTCTCTGAACTCAGACTTAACCTTTATGCTCAATCTTATATGTACTACACTGGGAAAGTCATAGGGGCAAGAATTCGACTCGGCTTGGAAGTTTCACCTAACTCTTTTGGAATTTAGTGGACCTCCGGCCTTTGCACACCAATATATATATATATATATATATATATATATATATATATATATATATATATATATATATATATATATATATATATATATATATATATATATATATATATATATATATATGCGCAAATAGCTCGAATTCGTCAAATCCTTCTTCGTCCATCAATTTGCTGGATCACATCGATTCAGATTCTTTGAAATATTAAAACATATTTGGCTTTTAGACCAAAATTCTCGAAACCATTTGAGCAAAAAAGTCGCGAAAGAAAAGGAGAAAGAGAAAAGGAAGAAAAATGGTAATATAGTAATAAATAAATTTATGAATCTAAATTCATGACATTTAAATATTTCTGAAATAAGTGAACAGAAATAATAATAATAATAATAATAATAATAATTAAT